>JAHWFO010043799.1:1477914-1533627 GCA_023313115.1 Rhysida immarginata
ATTATTATTATTATTATTATTATTATTATTATTATTATTATTATTATATAAGTAGCATTCCGTAGGAATGAATAAAAATATAAAATGAGTACAAGGATAAAAAAAAAAGTTAAAAATAGATAAGGCGGAAGGTTAATCTTCATATTGAATTTTCAGATAATAATTCTTAACTATCTACTGAAGTGAATAGAAAAATAATTACAATGCATGGATTGATATTCATTTTTTTTTCGCATATGATGCCTAACGGAATATCAATGACAAAGCCTGCATTCCGTGTCGTATTTTAAGTTGATAGCCTTTATTGATTGCAATAAAATACTATGGATTTTAATTTATTTAAATTACATGAAATGTGGATAGATCGGTTGAAATTTATTATTATAAAACTGGCCCAGAACATCATTAATATAACATAAAAAAATGACCAGCCAAAGGAAGAATAATAGCTGATAAATCAATGGAAAAGAGCATTTATTTTTGAATTATGAACACGTATTTTAATGTCTATTATTACTGTCATCCATTGTCATGACTCACTTCTAAAACTTGTCATCTTTGCAGCCAGAAGTTCCAATGAATAACGATTCTGAATTGGTTCTTAATTTAGTAATTTGGTTCTGAATTTAATAAACTCTAATATTAACGTTAAAACATGAAAACCTCTTCAAGCTTTTATTGGCAATGAAATGTATTCATGCTGGTCTATCATTTTTCGATATCCTTTACTTTGATGAAATTTAGAAATATGAAAATTAATTTACAGTACCAATCTTCTACGTTGTTAGCGTTTCATCATTACACTGTGAAATATCTTCAGCTAGTGAATATGACATGTACAAGACATTGTCTTCAACAAAACTAATTACAGAGAGCTTAAAGGTATGGCATTATTAGTTTAACAGCAAATCGGACTTTAACTTTCCATGAGGATGTCAAATATAGATGAAAGTTAAAGGTATTCGACCCAATTAATCTATTTACACGTATAGCTTGTATGTCTTCAGATAAAAAACCCTACCAGTGGAATACAGATGCTGAGTAGCTGATTATTTTAATTATAGCATTAAAATTGCTAGTTTTGGAGCTCATAATTATCGAAGTGTCAGTCATTAGAGAAAATCTACAAAATTAAAAAAAAAAGCATAATGTTACGATTATGGAATATTATTATTTTGTGTTCATATAGCTGTTAAATATTGATATTTAATCATGGACAAACACTTTAAGCATTTTTTTTATCTTAAATTGCATAGTGATGGATTAGGAAAGGAGGTTTCGTGAGTTATTATTTTTTAACACTAAACATTCCACTTTTTTTGCATTTATTACTGAAAGCTGGTTGTGTTGACGCATTTGTAAAAACGGATTATTACCTTCATAAGATCTTTTCGCTCGTTGCTGTCATCGCATTTATGAGAGGACACACAACATTCTATCTGCCTGTCTCTTTAGAAATTCCATTTCTCCCAGCAAGTAGTGGCAATCAGTGAGAGGAGGTCGCCAACATTGTTTGGTCGGTGGATCCTCCCTCGTCAGTCAGTCGGACGGGCGCCACTCTTGCGACATTTATATTTTTTTCTCCTCCACATGGCCGACGATGTTTTTCTACTTTCTCCTTCTGGGAGAGAGGCTCCTGTCACAAGTTCAGAAATTTTTCGAAATTTGATTTGGGTAAGTTAAGAAAAGAAGATTGGATTTTAAAGGAAATGGGGTTGAGGGAAAGGGAGGAAAGAGTGGGGTCTAATCAGAAATTAAAAAGAAAAGTGACGGAAGAAGGAGGAGGAGGAGGGAAAACTTATTGGATTCTGAATCGCGGTTTTTCTCTCGCGGGAGGATTTCATTTGGAATCAGTCGAACGAAAAATGGATTAAATTTTTTCTAATTGGACGAGGTTTTGATGGTAACTGTTGGTTTTCTTTAGGGAGTTCCATTAATGTAAATGCAAATACTTAACTTTTTTATGTCGATAATTTCGTTCCCGCTAATTTAGAATTTTTTTTTATCGAGCAAACGTTCAATTAGCTCGAAAGTTGTGGTAAATTTTGTGTAAATGAATTTTAGCATTTCTTTGGTATTTTATATATTTTTATTATGTGCAACATTTTTATAACAGTCATTTAATTTCATAGGAATTTTTTTTATTAATTATAATTTTGTTTAAAAGAAAATACTTTTCAAACATTTTTTTAGAAATTGTTGCTTCAATATTATCTTTTTTCATCACGGTAAAAAGAAAACAGCCTGCGGTTATTGGCAAAATTGCGGCTAAAGGCTTCATTAATATTACAATGTTTACCAAAAGTGATGCAAGACCTCGCTCTTTTCATTGATTATGAAATTTCATATCGATCCCTTTATTTTGTTTTAATTACAAGTGAACAAGCAAGGCAATGGAAAAAAAAAACAAAAAAAAACAGAGAAAGTTCATAGTACTGTAGTGGGTAAGAGGGAGACATAGTAGCAGATGTGAGACATAAGCCAAACGCATTGCGGTGGAGCCGCTCAAGTGCGACGTCACCCGTTCGTCCCAAACTACGTCATCACCTTGGCACCCTCGCTCGCTCGTTCGACGCAAAAAAAAAATTCCTTTTTTTTATTAGATTGTTTACACACTTTCTTTTCTTCCACTACCACCCCTTGCATCAAACAATTTCCTGGCAAGAAAATAATAAGCATTCAGTAATGTTTGAAGCTCAACATAAATATTTTTCTGGAATGCGGGGTTGAATTAAGGTTTTTCTTTTTTGAAAAATAATTCCGTAATATGTTGTATATCTCTCCTCATTCCAGTACAATCATGTTAAATTTTATTATTAAAAAAATATTTGTTTACTGGCTTTATTTGCATGGGCGTTGAGCATGCAGTCTATCTATTCATAGAGATTATGAACTGACTAAATTACTCACGAAATACATTGTACTATAGGATGATTAATGGTATTAATTACTTTAGCGTAAGGTCCACTTTATAATTTCCCTGAGGTGAATGCGGTATCAGTGAGAACCATCTCGATGTTCGTGCTCGTCGATTGTTTCATTGCGCTAGCTCTTTGCGTGACTAATATCGTACAACGTTGTTTGTTCACTAGTTTTTGGTCTTAAAAACACTCTAGGTATTTTTCGCCCCAGAAATGTCTCTATTTTTTTACGATAATTGAATAGTCCAAGTACTTTCCTCGTCTTTTTTGTGGTATTTTCTGTTTTATAAATAAGACCTATACAAAATTGAATATGAAGCGATTAAAAAAAAAGCAGCATTTGATTTTTGTTTATTAAACAAGAACATCAGAAAAGCAAATGACAAATCAAAGAAACCGCAAACAAATGATGCCAAAAAAAACTGTGGACACAATAGCAAGACACGAAGAAAAATAGAAACCACAAATCCACATAGAAATTTTTTAATGATTCGGATGTACATTTCGGCATCTATGCCAACTTCATCAGCGCATGGTTTGTAATTTTCTTTTTTCTGTATAAATTCTGGATTTTCTTGTCACTTGTTATTTGCTGATGAAAGTGGAATACCTGCCGAAATGTACATTCGAATCATTAAAGAATTTCTATGTGGATTTGTGATTTCTATTTTTCTTCATGTTATTGAAGTCAAAGAAAGTTGTCCGATTATGCAAATGAGATGCAAAGTCAAACTTTCATTTCATTGCTGAAAATTCGCTATAAAAAGGATAAAAGTATTGCAGTATCTGCACTTTCCCTGATCATCAAAATGCATATTCTGCATGTTCCTTGCTCTTGCAAAGACCCTGCAACACGATTTGCCCGAATCCGAAGCCTGGAGAGCCATAGGACGTCTTGAAGCTGGTAAAACACAGACGACAGTGGCAGCACTTGAAACATCCTCAAGCGTGATTAGCAAACTGTGGAATCGCTTTCAAGAAACGAGCAGTACGAAGAAGACGAGGGCAGGATCTCCCATCCGTCACAACAGCCAAGATATGACCACTACTTGACGTTATCGGCAAGAAGGAACCGGTGAAGCAACTGCTGTGACAGTTTCTTGCCGCCACTGAAGACGGATATGCACCCAGAACCATAGGAAATCGACTCCATCGTATTGGACTTATGCCCGGCTACTAATGGTTTGCATTTCGTTATCTGCAGAACACCGTAGAGCCTGTGGATTAGACCCATGATGAGTAGTCAATTGTCCTCTTCTCTGATGAGTCAATGTTTAGTGTGCAGCCTGACAGTCATCGTATCCACACGGAAAAATCCAGGTTTCATGCGAGAAAGGACTTTTTCGGTGATGATGAAGTAACAGCATTGGTCATCAGAAACGGATCGTTGACTGCTATCAGATATCGAGATGAGATCCTCCACCATCAGTATTATTCTATGCTGAAGCAGTCGGAAACAACCTTTTTTCATAGACGGTAATGCAAGGCCCCACCGTGCGCATCTTATCAACAACATGCTTTAAGAGGCAGGAATCGAACGCATGGACTCCACTTCTCTTTCTCCAGACCTGAATTCCACTAAACATGCTTGGGATACTCTGGAAAGATGTCTGACAAATCGTCCAATGCCTTCCACAACAGTTCTTGATCTGGAAGTTGCCCTGGAGCAAGAGTGGCAGAGGATCCACTAGAATTGCTGGACAGTCTGACCCTGTCTAGACCTCTTGGCTGTCAGTGTGTTTTGGCAGTCCAGCATGACCATACACCTTACCAAACAGTTAATTTTTGGCACTCTCATCCAGTTTGACATGCTTCTGTTCATCCCCATCAATATGTCACTTGCTACTCAATCAGGATAATTGAGTTTGCATGCCGTTTGCATAATCGAACAACTTTCTGTGATAAATCATTTGCTTTTCTAATGTTCTTGTTCAATAAACAAAAATCAAATGCTTCTTTTTAGTACTTCATATTCATTTTGAAATACCCCCAATTTTGTGTGAGCATTGTAACTTTTATCGAATACATTCAAATTCGCGTTAAAACTCCGCAATGTCAAGATATCTGAACATTGTTTTTAAATTAATATTTCTAAATTGTAACGCATTAAATTTTATTTTTAACCATGGTTAATTTCAAGTAGGACGGAGTGATTAGCATTTCATCTTATAGAGTTTTCATATCAAAGTCGCACCGAAAAATGAATAAAATAGAAAAATTTTTGTTAGCCTGAATGATTTGAACCTTTTCTGTCATGTTTACATCCCTTGTAGAAAAAGACAGATGTCTCGCAAAGCTCTACATCATCGCAAAGTTTCAAAGAATGTAGCCCATTTGAAGAATGCCCTTCGGGTGAATGGGCAGACAGTTTGTTGTTAAGATTGTAGAAAGTCATTTAGGACAGGATGGTTTTATAGGTTATTTATAGGAGTCAGTCCCAAGTTACCGAGAGATCTGATGTCAGCATATGTTGCCCAAGTGTAATCCACAAAATTCGAGTCATTAAAATCAGAACAAAAGTAATTCCATTCGAAAGGCCGAGGGGGAGCTACGCAGTAATTTATTAAATTTAGTCGCCCATTTTTACAAATTACTACAAACTTGCAGTCTAATTATTTACTGAACAAGAAGTTTTTAAACAGAAGATAATAAATTAACTGAAGAAACTTCTTCAAGCATATCACAATAACAAATAGAAAAGGGAAGGCAAAGTTGCAGGACCTGCACTCAAACCAGGGACCATGTCTATCGCTGGCACTTCTCTTACCAACTGAGGTACCGCGGATATAAACCACTATGATGTAACAAGATATCCCAACTGGACTTCCATGAAGCAGAATCAGCTGAGCAGGTCGCGATCGCAAGTCGGGAATCATCTTATATTTACTTGGAGGCTCCGATTCTCAAGAATGTTGACGATTACAAACGACTTCGTGAGAGCGACTGCTTTCAAGCGGGTAATCGACAACAGCGATGTATGCCTTCTAATGCTCGCAGTAAATAACGAAATGATAAAGCAATATTTTCATTAAATTATGTTTTCGAAATCATCCCAAACCGTATTGGTACGAATGTTCTGTTCTGTTGGAACTAATTCTTTCCTTTGTAATAATGACATTGGCTAAAACACCGATCGCCTTCTCTAATACTAATCCCGCAGAAGGTGATGATAGTTTTAGCTCGTCGACTTTAGTAGGGCGAGGAAGCGTAACTGCGTCAGCGTCACTGGCAATAACAAACGAAAGTAGTCGGTCTGACGAGACTAAGCAAACGCAGTTACGTTAACTTCGTCGCTTTCGTCGCACTAAACAAACACACCCTCTATAAAGGAATGTTATTAGCGTGCATGGCTATCATGGCTTCCATCTTTGCACTAGTCTACACTGACGTTAAACACTCCTCGTTGAAAGAGATTCCATATACAGGATACGGTGTAACTCTGTACAAAAGTCTGTTGTATCCTCCTACCTGTACAAAAAATGAAGATATCCCAAATCGTTCCAACCCTCCTACCTGTACAAGAAATGAAGCTATCCCAAATCTGTGCAGCCAACAAATAGAAAGTCAAAGGTGAGCTATCTGTTGATCAGCTTCCTATGACCTTACGCTCATTTATGCAAATTATTTATTTCATAAACCGTAACAGGTAGGGGCCAATTTCCACGTACAAATCATGTCGCACGCCCATCCAGTTTTGCAATTCATTGCCATGGTCTTGTCCTATGGATATGTTTCGGTTTCGATATATTCATTCGATCATAATATATGATTTTTTTTTAATTGTGTTCATAATTGAATGTGGAACAGTTTGAAATTAGAAATTGGTTCCTACCTGTTACAGTTTATGAGATAAATTTTGCATATATCTTAATATGCATAATCATCCACGACTTCCTAGTTGTTTGTTGCAACAGATTTCGGATTTCTTCATTTTCTGCGCAGATTGGAGAGTGTAGCAGATTTTTTTAGTCATCCCGTATACACGATAGGTCAACGAGTTTATATTAAAATTTTAAAGAATTACTTTTAGCCTGACATCTTATACAATAAAAAATCTAAGCAGTATTTATTTGATTTCTTTGTCTATATCGCCAGATGAACAGATTACGACCAAATTTGAAGCTTTAAGATTAAGCATCTCCAATGGGTCTTAAAGCTAATTTTTTTGGTTTCGAAAAGCTTGGATTTTGATTGAAAATTTAATTTTCCTCTTATGTATTTCCTCAAATAAATATGCTTCATTTTGAAAAGTGTTCCCTGCGAGTATGAATTTGTAGAATAATTGGATAATTGCTTAACTAACTAACTAACCGTTTTCTAAGCTCAACGATGCTTATCCTTTCTAATTTCAACGATGGCACCATTCTGGGATATTGAGAATTTAAAAAAATTTTAGAGCGAGATTAAAGGCTTTTATTTTTAATGGAGTACCCGTGTAGCTTTATCGCTTGGTATTAACATATTTGACATTATGAATTGAAAACATGTCCTGAATGTCAAGAAAATAGACTGGCACCAGCACATTTCGCATTTCTTCTGGACCAAACATTACATATAATGAAATTTAATGATGGGAATATTTGGAGAGCAAATTAAAAATCGGAGAAAATGCATGACCGCGAAAAACTTGATTTCCTCTTTCACCAACAGATTAATACCATGGTTCTCGTTTGTTATTTTTTTTTTTAATCTTTTTGAGGATGTACTTATGACGGGGACTCTCTTTTATTGCATAATGCTTAGTGGGAATGAGAGCGATCCATCGCTTTCCAAAGGGGAGATCTTCAAAGTGTGGCTTCCTCCTCCCCGGTGTTTTTCGAGTCGGCAACATTGATCCCGCGGAAGGCTGTGGGCAGAAGGCGTTGAAAATTCGTTTATGTTCTGATGAGATGCAGACTTCCTCTCTTCTTCATCATCACTCTGGTTCAAACTGAACCTCACAATTTTCCCCACTTCCTCCTCTTTAGGTCATCTTTCCCTCTCCCCCCTTCCTAACTTCACCCCCCTCTAGTTTTTGGGTGGGTTTTTTTTTCTGTCTAAATGTTTGCTCATCAAGGCTGCATTTCTCACTCCTTTATTGCTCTGTTTACTTTGGAGTGTTCAAGAGGAACAAGCCGATCCCATTTTTATAATTAAAGGGATGATTGGACAGGTTGTTGCTCACAGAGCCGCATCATCGTCATCATCAAGAGAAAAAAGAACCGCAATGTGCTTATTTTATTCCCCCTCCCCCTCTCTTCAATTTTTTAACCCCACCCTCTCTTGCCTTGTCGGCCGCCGCCATTGCTTTTTTTTATGGGCTCCGCTCTTCATGAACGCTTTCAAATTTATGGGAACGTTAAGAAGTGGAGATTTTTCGTGAGAGTGATATAAAACATTTCTTAAGAGGTGAAAAAACAACCATTTCGTTTGTTTTTAATTTCGTTTTATACACTGTGGAAACATCCCTCGATGAGAGAGTGGAACGAGTTTCTTCCAGCATATGCGAAGCCAAAAGGAAGGAGAGAGAAACTTCCATACCCGTTGCATACGAATGAGAAATTTACGCCTAAGAAGTGATCTAATTACCGATAAGCTAAAAATTGGGTGTAAAAAGAAAGATGATCCTCCTTGTTTAAAAGCTCCCAGAGCAAAAACATTCCACTGGTAATAAGCTAAGAGGGGTTGGGTGTTGCTTTTAAAATTTAACGCTGCATTTTATTTTTGTTTTAACAATCGCGTTAATAGCTACATAAAATTCAAACAAACGTTTTTTAATGTTGTAAGTTATCTTCCCTTGGGTAATGTGAATTTGAAGTAAGACTTAAGAGAACCCTTCAGAGAGTATTCAAAAATAAACATCATAAAAATGTTTTCATCAAAAAAGTTTTGTTTAAATGTTTTTGGGTATTTTTTTTATTCATTTATAGAATTAACAACTATTACTTATGAATTTGTTTTTAATAGAATCAGAAAGTTGAGGCAAATACGAGTATTCATTTTGTCCAACCTGTGTCTTCAATAAATAGCACTCCTCAATCATGCATTCTGTTCTCTGTGCAAGCCTGGATAATTGCACTCCAAAGAAGTTTCCACTGCGACAAACTGCAGCGGAATTTTGCGCCACATTTCTGAACAGGCTTTCCAAAGACCCTCATAAGTTTGCGATTATTGCTCTCGCAGTCCTCTTTTCAACAACCTAAATCCTAAAAACATTCATAGTTGATATGTCGCTAGGGGATGGACGACGAAAATGGAATAACCCTGATGTCAATCCTATATGCCTTTTTCTGGAAGGACGCTTTATTCACTAATCTAATCAACCTAACCTAACTCAGTTATCCTCAGGAACGGTATCCAGCCGCCTCCGAAGAAGCCTTTGGAAAACTTTTCTTTGGGTTTTTGCCGCTCCTGTGATGGTAGAAAATGCTGCATCCAGAATTCATCCAGAGAAACAGCCCATTGCCATCTGCCAGGTACTCCTCGTACAGTTTTCTAGTATTCACGCCGAGTTCTTGCATCAGGTTATGTTCACAGACCTTATATCAGCATTTCAAACCAAGGTTTTCATAAAAGATACAACGTCCTATTGTCCGTTGAGATACAGTCTTTTGTTCCGCCAGAGTCAAAAAGGTGAACTGTTGAACTACGTCGATGGATTTTTTTGCGTTCGCTTCCATTTTTCTAGAAGGCCTCTCTCTTCTGGTCGGCTTTGCATCTTCCGGTAATCTTCCAAACGATTCACGTTACCTTTTCATTGTCATTTTGCGATAGAGACTTCCATACATGTTGCCTTCCCGAATGCGTTCAATTTCACGGTCATTTTGAGATCGGATCCACAATATTGCCATTATTCACATAGTAAAGTGTGTTCTATCTACGCCTGCATTGTTATGCACCTTGGTGAAAAGTGTCATTACCGACTTTCTTATCTACTTCTGCCTTCCATTTACCTTTAACAAGGAAATCGTCACCCGATTACTTGTTTAAGTTGATACATGCACAACGTCTCAGATACAGTAATGCAAAAACTATAATTTTAATAAAAAAAAACAGAGACTATGACCCAGACTATGGTTTATGTATAAATGGCTTTTTTATTACAGAGAACCAGATTCATTGGGGATGAGGACTTTCTTTGATGTTTACAGACCGTTCATCAAATCCATCCACCTTTGTAATGAATATTCTGAGGGGGAAAATTATGTCGTCCTGTTACTAAGGCAACGAAAACTGCATTGCTTGTGTTGGATTGTGCCGTTTGCTCATTAAAGACTCTTCATAAGAAACCAACAGTGGCCGACTATTATATGTGATGTTTGCAGGCAATTGAAAGGATTTTCGGTATAGCATGGCGGAATATAAAGCGACTAGATAAAACTGATTTCGCTAGAAACCCAGAGAAAAGATTGGATAAGTTTGTTCTACACATTACTAAACTATTGAATCTACGACTTTTATTTATTATACTGTACTTTTAAACGGTAAATTGAATAAAATGTAAACATAATGACCATTTTCAGAAGTCTTTTTCGTCAGACGCATTAATTAAAAAAAAAAACAAACCGCACCTTCATTTCCGAATGTTATCTTTCACAATATTTGTGTTATCTTTGTGGTTCATGTTCTCTCTTTTTTTTCCTCTGCTATTTTCATCGTTTCCCGTTCAATTCAGTTGGGAGTCAATTATTCTTTATCTATCGCTTTTTTTCTCCTTCGATTTCATTAATGCATTGGAGGTTTTGTTTGGGGATCTCATTGCTTTCTTCCTCCCCTCTTTATTCCTCCTAACATTTTTGGCAGTGATTAGGAGTGGGGGAAGGTGTTAAGGAGTAAATTAGTCGATTTCGCCCCAAAGCAATTGCAGTCTTTAAAAACAGAAAATTGTCTCTGATGCTGATATAAAACGAGGGGAGGGGAAGAGGCCTAGAATGGTTGGGCAATAAGCAATGATTTTCAACACCCTCCTCCCCCCTCTCCATCCTCCATTTCTCTATGTATACTCTCCGCCATCCTTCCTATATCTCTTGCTTCAATTGGAAAGTTTTGTGAAAGTCGTTTAGATTGCGCTCACTGAGATCGCTTCCTACGAAACAGACGTTTAACTTTGGGAGGGATGGAGGGTGTCGGAGATCTTCGTCTTCTCTTCCCAGTATTTTTTTTTCCTTTTTAATCGAGGCAAAGGGAGGGGATAGGGATGGAGGAGAACGTTCTGATAAAAGAACGGGAGCAGCCGATTGGATCTTCAGGGAGACAACGTCTCTACGTCGTTTTTTTCTTTCCTTTAAACTTTCTTATATTATGGGGTTGTTTAAAGCGAGTGAGAAAGAGGCGTCTCCGCAAAATTAAGTATTTTTTTATGGCTTCGAATGGGGACATTTCCTTCAAAGTAGAACTTGAAGATTAGGTTTAAGACGAAGAGGAAAGTTGATATTTCATAGGATCTCTAAATGACATCCAGATATAATATAAAAATTTGAAATTCGTAGGTTTATATTTTTATATCGGCTTTTATTAAGGATTTGAAATTTTTAGGAAAGACATTTTTTTGAGTACTGAACACTGTAGGAGCGACCTTATGACTTTTGTTTATTCGCATTTATTGTATATCATTTACAAAATTCTCGTAAGTTAGTATCTCTATATAATGCACTTTAATACTATTGGTATTATATAGGTTATAATATGTGATATTCTAAGAAGTAAAGGGGAAAGAGACAAATTACAATTATGGAATATGGAATTAGATGAATAATCTTATCAAGAATTGTCAATGCATGCAAGCTATTGTAAATACTATTCTCCGGTTATTAATCCTTGACACTTCAATTGTTCAAGAGCTTCAAGTCAACTTTAAGTTAGGGTATTAGTGTACCATGATCTTGATCATGAATCTTTAAAATGAAGATTTAGAACTTGACCTTAAAATTGTCACTTTGTCTAAGCAACTTTACAAACAAACTATTTAAAGAAAAAAAGAATTTTGATATATTAGAATACAATGCTAGTAGCAATAACGTAACAGCAGTATACATACTTGTACTTCGTTAACATGTCTCGGGAATAAGGGAATAAGGCCCATTTTCAGTTCTGCTGCTGTCTATCGAATAAACGTATATAATTATATATTTTTATCTCTACTTCTCAGAATATTATATCTAAAAATTCCTATGGCTCTTCATCTCATATCTCTAATTTCAAGACGGATGCGCCCTTAGCAAGTTGACTACTGATTTGTTAAAGGCAATTCTATCAAAACGAACCAGTTGGTCGAGTATTTTCATTGTATGCACGCTTGGTTTCACCTAAATGTTTATTGCATTAGCTGTGTTTGGTGCTTCCATTCCTTGAATATTAAAGTGGAAATCTATAGAAAGCTGGTGTAATTGCAGTTTTCAAACGGATCTAAACCTCTCTCTGGCTTTTTCTTATCTCTAAACAATTTTGCATATTTTAACCAAAAATTATTAATATTTATATGAAAAAAAAATTCATTTTACCCAAAAACTTGGTTCTGCACATATGCTCTTATTGCAGAGACCTCCTCAATTCAGCACTAACAGATTACTTTTCTCTGTGTTGCATTTAGCACTGATATCTTTACGTTCGGCTTAAATTATCTTGGAGAAGAAAAACTACAGCTGGAGCAACCCATCAATCTCTCAATTAAGGAACATAGAGTTTGTTTTTTTTTTAATATTTTTAAAGAACCTTCATAATTCTATTTTGAACAGATGCACAATGTTATTAAAAGTGGCCACGTTCAAGGAGCTTCCCGTTAATAGAAGAATCTTCTCGTGACTTTGATTTACATATTCGGTCGTTAAGGGAATCAGCAGAGAGAAATCTGTTAAGTCGTAAAATTGGAATCCACTCGAGATTGATAACCTACGCAATAAAACGAGGTGTTTGTAGCCTTTCTTTTACGGGGTTCTTATGTAATTCATTACGTGCGCCGTTTCTAATCTATTCTCTTCAATAACTCGGTTGCTTCTCCGAAAATTAATTGGGAGACGAAGTAACGTATACGCCGTCTCCACAGAACCTTCAAACGAAGCCTGTGTGAGGACGACCCATTTGATATCTTATTTAATGTCTCGCCTCTCATCAATGATAATGAATATGACTCCACCCCACCACCCTAGAACATGGCCATCAAACGAAGGCCGAGTCGTTAAAGGCGTTGGTCGCGGGGCAATTTGGTAATGTCCAACATTATTTGGAAGGCCATGCCTCTTCATTTGTGATGTTTCTTGTCTTTCTAGTTAGACAAATACCATTTAAATAAACGCTTTGTTGGTTTTGAATTTTTACTGAAGCGTTTTATTTTCTTTCCTCGTAGTACTTGTTGTTGACCCCAGTGAGTACAAGCACACACACTCACACACCGATTATGAAATTATGAACAATTAAGGAAGACTGTCATTGCCAAGAACGATTACTGTTGCCATGAGAGTAACAATTTTTTTTGATAACATTCCTGAACCAACAACCTTCATTTCAATGTCATCATTAATGGAGAAACTTTTCTGTATTCGTATTCCAAGAATATTTTTGACGTTCTCTTACACTGGTAAAGGAATTAGGCAAAGGGAATTAAGAGAAAAGGGTTCGTGGGGTAGGATGAAAAGAAAACTGAGGGTAATTCTGTAGGGAGTGTGGGTGTGTTGAGGGTGGGGTACATTCCTGCCATTCTCGGAAAGCACCGTGAGGGTTGTTGCTAGAGGGAAACCGTTGGTGGGGGCAACAGCTTTTCCCAATCGGTTTTTCATCTCATTTTTTTGTGCTTTTATTTGTGGTCGTAAAAAATTATGAGAGATATTCTTCTTCTATGTGGAGAAAGGGGAGGAGGAAGAGAAGGAAACGGAATTCATTTGGGCACAAAATGGATTTTTAATTCGACCATTTGCTCTTGCCTTCCCTCTCAACCAAATAACACTCGAGCTTCGAGTGGTTGCCTTGTAATTTTTATTTAATTTACTCCCTCCCTCCTCTTTTTATCTCTGTTTGGTTTGCAATTGTCTCTTTTAATTAAAGCGCATTTATAAACTACAGTCTGTAAAACGGAAACTCGAAGAATTGAGATGGCTTTTAAGACACTGTTTTTCCAAAGGAAGTGCAGCTCTCATGGATTGTCCTCGAGCGTGTGTGGGTGTCTTCGGTCAACATCTCAACTATCCAGAGGCAATATTTACAATGTTTAGGGCATTTAAGATAATTTTTATGTAATACTAATTAGTATAAGCACGTAATTTATATAAGATGCTAGGCTTCTACATTAAATTCTTTCTGTAAAGGATATTGTCAATGGTGTAGCTCGATGTCCTAATTCTTTTGTCTTAAGTAGTAAACGCCATCGCACAAGATAAATGTTAATGAGGATTTAGACTGAAATGTTACTTTATAAGGTTTAATAACTCTTAGATTTGGGGATGGGTGAATTAAAATTGCATTAATATATTATTAACTTTCCTACAGCAGTGCAGAGCAATTATTTTTTTTTTCGTTAAACATATGAATGGAGGCTATCACGGTAACTTCATTCATTACTATCGTTTAATCTATAATGATTTCCGCGCGCTTTTCCGTACTGGTCAAATGTTGTGAACAGAAGGATGCAACATTTATTTTTATAATAGATTTATTTATTTCTGTTTGTTATTTACATCGGAAGAAGGTTTCATCCCAAATGAGAACTGCTACCGAAAGTTAATATACGTACCACTTACTTTCTTGTAGATGAAAATATAAAATAAACTGGGATATATTGACAACAAACTCTATAAGCTTTTTATTTGTAGATGCAGCACTTCCTGGTTGCTACTTGTTTCGTTCTTTTCCGTACTGTTTTAGTTGTAGAGAAATGAAGTCGTTCGGCAAAAAATTATAAGTGCTATCGAGCAAACTCAAAAATCTCAGTTCATGCAACTTTTCATATATTTGTGAAATCTTTGTTATTTTCTTAATAGAGAAGAGCATAAAATCAAAAAGCGTCCTAAAAGGTCTCATCTTCTGTTTTGAAATATCATTATTATTCTAATTATAATTTCTAAAGGCACCTAGCCAGATAATATTATGGAAAAATAAGAACTATGGCTCTCATTATCTGGATTCGATTCATCTCTAATTTAAATATAAAATTCTTTTCCTGTAATTGATTAAATAAAGAATGTGAATTTACCCATACAGCATCTTTTTTTTTACTAGTATAACTAAAATCATTTATCCACGAAATCATTAAAAAGCAGAAATTTGTATAACATTAGAGCAATTTTCCATGAATTCACGATAATTTGTAACCTTATCAGTTTTTAGTTGATTGTCTTTTAGTGGATAATTACAGTAATGTTTCTGTATAAATTTGTCATCATTCTTTTTTCCAGGCAAAAAAAAAAACACCGCGCCAATCAACAAAATTGCATGGTAGAATTCAATTGAAAATTCAAATTGTATCGATCACCCATGACTAAATCCATGGTTCCGATTTAATTTGCCTATGCATAGCTCATACAGGAGAAAATGGAATATAATTATAGGATGTTGTGGGGAATGGGACGTGTAGGGGGGGGGGGGGGAGTAGAGGATGAGTGATCTAACTGTCGTTTCAATTGGTTGTGTAAAAACGAGCGAGTAAACGAGAGCGCATGTTCTTGACCAGACATTTATCGCACTTTCCAAAAGAGATATTTGGCAAATTGAAAGCTTTTCCTTCTTTTTTTCTCCCTCGTTTCTATCTCGAGCCATATTAACGGTTTATTTATTTTCCTTGAGTGGGGGTAAGAGAAGAAGGGGAGGAAGAGTTTTCTCTTTTTTTTCCCTTTCTTTTTTTCTTTCTTTCTTTTCTCCCTGTCTTATTCTATTGGAAATCGTTGAGTGGAACAGATTGCAAAGACAGCGGTCGCATCGCCACGAATCCTTCCTTAGCAACTGATGGTTGATTTCCCAGAGAAATGTATAATGGGGGGATAGGAGTATTTTTTCTCCGATCGCTCACGAGGTGATATTGATTGTGGTAGCCGACTCTACCCTTCCTTCCCAAACTCCTTTCCTTATTTCCCCCACCCCCGTCGTTCTTAAAATCTTTTTTCGAGGCACAAGAAGAGTCCTATCGACTTCCACTATCACTTTTCTCTCACTTCGCTCCGGAAGCAGCTAGTTTTCAGAACTAATCTAAGCCTATAGTTTAAAAAAAATTCCTTTGGAGGGGCGGGAGAGAGAATGTGGATTTTTTTTCTTTTAGAATTTTCTATCGGTTTTGATTGACGTCTTGTTTAATATGTGTCCAAAATTTTCCACGAGAAATTTATTGCCATTATAATATCTGAACGTCTCCCTATTCACTCCTTTCGATGGAATATCGATTTTCGTGAAATTATCCGCTTTTCATTTTCTTCAATCCCTAAATTTTAACCGAAGCTTTCTTAAAGATTAATTGTCTTAAAAATTTTAATATTCAATTATTCAACAGACATCGTTTGTGTTAAAATAAATCCTGTAGCCTTTAAGGAGAGTAAAAAGCTAATGCACGTCAAAGAAAGATGTTGACGTTCATTGACAATGGCGATATTGGTAACTACATCAGAGAATATTTATTGAATATTTAAATAATATTTAGATTTAATTATCTCAAGGACTAAATAAAATTATTCTTTTCATGAAATGCCGTGCTGGTTGAAAATATTTCACATTATTTTGAAAAATTAATATTTAAAGTCGTTTATTCTACGTCACGAGATTGAATGAGTATTGTTTTTGATTTTCAAAAATCCAGTTTATAATTTTTTTCCTATCAAAGAATTTTCCTATAAACTTCTTTTATGCCTTTGAAGACATGAACGAAATTTGGGCTTTATAAACGCTTAAAAGGTGTAATTTTTAGAAGCCTTTTATAATACGTTTCTTTAGTGCCGAATCTGTAGCCAATGTAATTTATTTCATTTGCATAGTCGGTGGCAACTGAACTGTACCTCTTCCCCAATCTCGGTGTTACAGGATTAAGTTGCCCTACGTTGAACAGCATTTAGTGGAATTCGGTGTTCGTGATTTTGTTAATTATGCCCGGATAGCCCAAAAGTTTGTTTACATAACTGTCTGCGTTTATTCACGTTAATGGTTTGTGAGGCAACACAATGGTCAGCTGTCATTGCCTAACAGAGGGTTGGGACGCTCGTTTGCGCGCACCCGCAAACACAACGCACTCATGTTCTATTATGTCTTCATCACTGAGTGCCATTATCGCTTATGTCGATCGTAGATTCTTCTGAAATGACAGACAACCACAGATAACTTAAAACTTGATGATTCTGCTTATGATATTTTTTCGAATGAGTCCAGATCCCTTAAGCATCTATAAAGGACTTATTGAAACATCTATTAGCCAAAAACTGCAAAAACGTCTTTGGAATTCTAAAGCATATTGACTAGAAGGTCATTTCAATAAAACGCGACCAAAAGAGATGTAAAATGGAAGTGCATTGAAAATTCTTGCTGCAGTTTCTGAAACTTCATCCAGGAAGTTTTCTTATTGAAAGCAATAACGATCTTGGAAACTGAGTGATTGATATGGTTGTTACTGACGACTGAGAATTCGAAATCTGTCAGACGACTATTCCCTTCATAATAATATTTTCCTAATGCCAGTTTCCGTTTAGAACAGTAGATTAAAAAAAACAATCTTGAAAAATAATACTCCCTCTGTCCGAAAATATGGTTTACTTTTCAACATTATTTTTTTACTGTAAATGTATACCATTTTTTCGGTCAGAGGGAGTAATATTGTTTTTTTCATGCGTTATAAAGTTCCTCTGAATTAAAGGCCCCACATCTCCGAGAGTGTTGACAAGTTGACCCTCAGTTATCTATTTGTAAGAGAGAGGTCGTCGAATGCATACCGCACTTATCACCTGCCAACTATTATGACTGCACCCCATTTCAGCTGCCTGTCCATGCATTGACTCTACTTGACAGGAAATTGTGTTGTTTTCACCCTTGTTCTAAATTGGCAGTACATAACGCTCAGGAACCCTGTTTCCACCATCAGTATAGTAAATAGGAATTGAAGACCACGTGCTTTCTCGATTTAACGAATGTCCATCATCTCCGGTTTATTGGCATTTTGATTGAAGTGGTGTGGCGAGAAATTTATCCTTCTCTTACTCCTGCCCCTTCTTAAAATCATCTTTTTTATATCTGTGCTTGTGAGTTTTCCTTTTAGAGCACCACCTAAGTCATTTCATGCGTAATTCTCATTGACATTTCCGAAAGCCAGCGTTATCATTTCGATTTTGTGGTTAGCGAGAGTAATTAATTTTATTAGGTCATTCTCTAGTTCTCGATTAATTGCCTTATATTAATTGGTTAACTTAATGGGGTGCCTTCCGTACGTGTTTATAGATTTCCAATGGCCGAAGCCTTCGTCATTTCGTCTGATTTACGGCCCCTGTCTGATGAGGACCACCTCTGGAGAGAAACGCTGCAGAAAATCGTTTGGAACTGCAGCGATTTAACATTCGCCAAAATTCATGCGGGATCATTCTGTGATGTGGTCTTTTGATACTGGTGAAATTGCAGATATCTTCTCGCCCTTTACTTCTTTGTTGTATAATTGCGGAACCAATCGGTTTCTTTACAGAATATTATCGCCGAAGTTTATTTCTTTTTAAACTTTTCAGGAAATATTCAGTTGTTATTCATATTGCGGAAGAATTTTTCTTAATCATTGTATTCCATTTGAACAAGTCTGTCTCTCATTTTTCAAATATTTAGGGTTTGAGATTGTATTTGAAGAATCTAAGAAACATTTCGGAATAGTACATAAAATACCAAAAATTTACATTTCTTCCAAAGATTTTTCCTTATTGATAACAGGCAAGAAATGTTTGAAATTTAGAAATTAAATCCGAAGATGGATTCTATAGAATGCTTATTTTCCTTTGAGAGTTCTGTAATTAAATTAATTTTACCATAACTATTAAAAAAATTTCATTCCAACAGGTTCGAGCTCTCGAATCGATATAAATGGAGATTGGGTTTAATTGAACATCTTCGGAGATTCTTAAAAGGCCATTTCTATTCCCTTTCTGGTTCTTGTAGTTCTTCATAGATTCTGTCATATGTAATTGCTTGTTTTATTTATTTTTGAAAGCATATCCTTCGATATGAAAACTTAATTTAAAATTTTTATTGATTTTCTAAGTTTATTTCATAGCTTTTATAAAAATGAAAGCTTGCTACTAATTTTGTAATTACCAAAGTACTTCCTGAGCATGTCAAAGAAAATGCCAATCAAGAGTTAAACGGAATTAGTTGTTAGATTGTATGTTGTCATAGCAGAGCCTCTTATAATTAATATCTTGAATACCAGGATGAACTAAGTTACTTTTTTTTTTTTAGAAATTTCAGATCCGCCTACTTATTCGTGCCACTATTGTAAAACGTTCTACCAATAAGAAGTCCAGCTTGGACAGAAAAACGCGTGCGCAAATGTTCACAAGTGACACACCTTTCTTCGGGAGAGTTTTTAATTAAATCTTGGTATGGGAAGGTTATTGGGGTTGTCTGTTTCGATTTTGGTCGGTAAATTGTCAAGTGCTTCCAGGCAACAAAATTAAGCCTTGATTATTTGACGGTGTTCCACCGTTTTATATCCAGCTTTATAAATATTATACGTCTTTTATCGTTTTACATAACCAGGCTTTAAAACATAGTAGGCAGCAGATTGACTTGTGCTGGCTTTTAGAATAAAATTAGCTATTACTATTTACTACCCCATATTCATAAGTTTGCTTCGGGTTTTATTTAGGAATTTAATCGAAGAATATAATTTGGCTGAATATTGGCCGGGTAAAATAAAATTTCTCGAAATACGTAAATTTCAAGATTTTCATTTTTCAAATTTTATAGAGGCTGTTAAGTTACTGAAAACAGTTTTTTGCAGATGATAGCATGAGTCGTTCACAGAGTTTTTTCAACTGGTACTATCGTTTCAAGAAACGAAGAGACAGTTTCAAAGCGATCCCCAACAAAGAATAAAATTCTCAGAATTGAAATTGAGATTATTTTCGATTATAATTTTTATATAAGATCCTTTTTATGCATAGGTTTAGAATTTTTATCGCTAGACGACAGTATAAGAACTCTCTTTTGTCCACTAATTAATTTGTTTTGCAGAAATGAGTCCTGTCTTATTGTTGTTTCCTACAGCCTGCCTGATGACTATTTTTTTTACAGTGAAAACTTCTCACATTTTATTTTAGACTATTTCTAGAAGAGAGACTTGTAGAGTGAAATATAGAATTGAATTTCCTCTCAAGATCACAGAGAAACGAAAACTGTTCCTTAGCGTATAAGTCTGAAAATTTTCATAGATAAAAACTTCTGCGTCGAGGGAAAAGTAGGCATCAGATTTACGAAAGTGACTTTTGGTTTCTCTTGCAACTGCAATATCTCAGGCGTAAATCGATTCCCATGAGACCAGGTGAATGCTCGTTTAAAACTTTTTTTTTTCTTTTTACAGAAAGTTGAGGAATGTTTTACCGAAAAGATACGCTTTCTATCCATCATCTGCTTCTTTTTTTAAAATTTATTATCTAGCGTTTCCACGTTCCTTTCCTTCACCTCCTCCTTCTTTATCCGCTGCATCTAATTCGTGGAGCGTTGGAATTCTGGCTGCACTCCTGTCGAAGGCCTCTTCACTTCTCGGGACAGTTTATCAGGTGGAGGAAGAAGAGGATGGAAGGACGTTTCGAGGAGTCGCCTCTCTTCGCCAGATGGCAACACGTGTCAAGTTTCCCCCAATTTCCCTGGGCACGTGCTGTCTCGCGACACCCGTCGAGATCCTTATCCCCCCCCCCTACCTCCCTGCACACACGCTCTCTCTCTCTTTCATTTCTGCTCTCCTTGATGTCACCAAATGGAAGGAATGGCTGAGCGACACATGTGGGTGGTGGGAGTCTTCGCAGCCGCCATCTCTCGACACACACGCGGCAAAATGTCGGTCGTCCTTCCCGTCGTTGACACGTTTTCCTTCCGTCTCCCTCCATCTGCGGGAAAGGTTTCTGTCTAATCTACCAGACGGATCGCATCTACCGTGTACCCTAGAACATGTGCACCCAATACGCTTCCCACTTTCTCCACACACACCTACCTCAATCATTCATTCACACTCACTCACTCATTCGAGAGGATTCCTCAGTATGTTGTTGCACGAATTGTATATGATTGTGATGACACCTAATTGCTAAAGCTTTGTGCCTTTTTACCTCTCTTATAAGAACGGTCTCATTAACTTTGCTTTTGAATAATCTGCATTCTGCACATTCATAATTTGTTATTGAAACAAAACGTTTTATTGTTTTGCTACATTTATAAACTTAATTTTATACGCGTATGGATATCTTTTGTCTTTTGAGACACTCCTTCATTAATTAGACCATAAACAAAAATGCATAAACAAACGCGGCTTGATTTTCATGGCTTCTATTTTATTTCAGTTATACATTTGGAAATTAAAAAAATTCACGTTTAAAATACGTACTTGCTTAAGTTGCTTACTATGCAACATCCTATTTCCTATGCATAATTTGGTTTATAACCAGAGTTAATGGCAATCAACTTAATGTTTATTTTAAAAAAATAGCAGCATACGGACTCTATGCTATTTATTTCGGACTCTTATTTTAAAAAAGCCAAACTAAATCCTCTAAAGATTTGATATTTCCTTCCTAGTCAAGTGCGCCTTTAAGAGAGTCTTGCGCGTTGTAAATGGGAACAGATGTGAATAGGAAACCATTCTGCCAAGAAATGCTCTCGCCTTTCACATTAAACTCATTAATGAGAAAGTTTGACAGGAAACGGCTGTAAAATTATATGGCCCGAAAAACTTATGGGTGGAGGTGGAAGATGGCGAATGTAAAGTTGGTCACTCGTTGTGCAGAGTTCTTTCCGTTGAACTTAACACCTGTTAGGTCAAGACAAAAGAACAAGGGGACCTTGTGATTGCCCTCCCCACGTCCATTTAAGAAACTTGAATGTGAAGGCATTAGTCGATGCTTCCTGGCTACCCCTTTGTCATTTCGAAAAGCAGCGTGAAATTCCGTTGTTTGGAAACATAGTTCACGGTACTTTCTGTAAACGCCAGTAGCTGTTCATGGGAACATAAGGCCTTATTTTTAGGGCAGGAGACATCAACGACGAAACTCCTTTGGAGTTGATATGTAAATTAATGAGTTGAGGCAAGAGAAGATTAATGCTGGAACACGGCGGGAGTTGTAAGCAAAAATGAGAAGCATCCAGATGGTTTTGTCTACTAATTACGTTTATTGATTGCACTGTTCTAATTAATGGCGCCGATACCAGCACCAGCACACAGATATATACACACTGCTCTTGAGATTTCCCATTTCCTGCTCTTTGAATGGACCCGTTTTCTCCATGTATCCCTCTCTCTTTCCTTTTGGGTTTATCGACCTGCCATCGGAGGCCATTGTTTCTCCAGGATGTTAAACGTGTTTTTGAAATATCTTTGTTTTCCCCGTTAAGTTGTCTCTTACTGAAAACTTGATGAGTAGCCTATATTTCAGGAATTCTTAATGAAATTCTATAAAATAAGGCCAAAAGATAATTCTCCAACTCGTGATCTCTTAGACTCATAATCCATATGCACGCCTGCTCATGTACGTTCTGGAACGAAACTCTTCTTTCCGTTGATGATTCGCCAAATGTGGCTTCTCTTGGTTATTGGTTCGGATAAAAGTTGATGTTCCAAACAGAGCAAAATAATTTCTGTCGCTTCAATTTTCGCTATACAAATAAACAGGTTCCATCCAAATTTTAGATGTTGTCTTAAACATTTCTACTTATCTTTAGAAGTTGTTCATCGTGAAGAAACTAACTGTAGTGCGACCAACATCAACATTGGCCTAACTATTTGTTGAAGCCGAACAACGCTTTCCAAACAAAATAATGAATTCGCAATGTGAGGTAGTGCAGACGTCATTTGATGATTGACTTTTTATTGGCTTAGAATAAGTCTAGCGAAAAAAAACACGAATGGGGGGGTGTGTCTGGAATGCAATGCGGTCCTGCCAAGATGGCTGATATGAGGGTTTCGCTACTCTGGCTGGAATAGTTTTTATTCTAGCCACTGTAGTTTCGCTTCATGCTTCGACATTTGTTTACTTTGTAGGTTCGTTGCTAGGCGATGAAACTGCTTTTGTATTATTACACATGGTGATGTGCCTGACAAACAGGGGTTAGGCCAAAGTTTGGGGTTGGCCGGACTATAGTATCTACACCATTTTCTATAGTATAATGGCACTTTCACCTAACCTAATCCGTAAACATAATCTGCTCTAATGTAGATATATTAGAATGGTTAAGGTACGGTTAGGTTAGGTAAGTTCTGTTAGGGTTCTTTAAAATTCCATTTTGCCATCATAACAGAAATTTTTATAGTGATGCTTTCGTAAAAAGAAAACGAAAAGCAGTTTACCATCCAATATTACTAAATTCCAAGTTCTGTCTGTCTGTCCCTTTATAGACTCGGCCCCTATAAGAAATATCCCGAACCCCACCTTTATATGTGGATACTTCTTGCTGTGTAGGGGGGGGGGTTGATTCCATTTTGGGTTTTTCCCCACAAAAAATTTTTAATTAAATTCATTTTTCCTGCGTCTCTATGGAGTTTTGTTTACGTGGAGCAGTTTTTGACATTTTGATTGTTTCTGTGGGAGTGAAGATAAAAAATTGTTGCGCAAAAACGACTCTCAAATTTGTTTCAACAATTGGACTTTTTAGACAACAAAGAGAGAGACGGAAAAACGCGTGCTCAAGAAACGCTGAAAGAATTTTTAAGTGATGAAGCTCTTAAGCTATACAAAAATTTCTCCGTTTTCAAAACGGAGTTTAACCCTCGTTGTATCTAACAATCATAAAGTTTCTCAAGAAATGCAAACAAAATTTCCGCCTTTTGCAAATTGCGTCCATCTGATCTCTTAACGGGCCATTAGACTGAACAAACAGAGAAGTTCAGGTAATTTAAAAATCTTACACTGGTATGTATTAGGGCTAAATTTGGTGGAAAAGTTTTTTACTTTTAATAATGAAAGCCATTAAAGATCAGGTCACTAAAGCGGTAACTTCTGTTGATATTCTACTAGAGACGAATGCTAAAAGCGGAAGATTAAAATTCCAAAGCCTAAGAGAAGAAGACCCCTTTGAGAGTGCTTATTTTCCAAAGGGCGGTGGAAGATAGCGCCCAGATTGCCCGAATGACAGTTGAAGAGAATTCAGGAACCGTGCTTTATTTCGATTCATGTTTGATGTCGTTAACCCATTTAATTTCTCTTTGACACTCAGTTTCATTTTAACCAAGCGTGTTCTACTCTTTGTAAATGAACAGCAGCGCCCTCTGAACGGTTGCCAGATCGTTATTCATACGATTTTCACGGCTCCAAAAACACGGATCCGAAAGCTACATTTTCTGAAACGGCCTCGAAGACTGGAAAGCAAAAGCTTTCGCGCGAAGCAGGGAGCGAGACAAACAGGTCTCCCCTCCTCCTTTACAAAAGCAAAAGGCTCTCTCTCTCTCGCTCTCTCTCTCCAAGTACACACCCCCACACCACCTCCTCTTCCCTCCATCTTTATTCATGATGGACTCAACAGCGAAAACAGATGTTTCTTTCTAAAACTTTTCATTCCACTCGTCCGTATAATGCAGAAAAGAGTCCCCGTTTCATCTTGTGGAAATTGCTTCGGTCTTTTGTAAATGAATTTGCGTTGGCAACAGGAAAAGGCGAAAACCCTCCTCCTCTTCTTCCTTTTGTGCTATTGCGCCTGCGCGCTTCGTTTTCCATTTCCATCCCTCTTTCTCTTCTCATCATCCTCCTCCTCCCTCGACAAGGCAAGTGAGCAAGGCCTACTACTACTACCGCTACTCTTATTCCTCCACCGTCTCTTCCTTACTTCGGAGAGAAGGCGCCCGCTGAATTTAAACTACGCTTTACATCTGTAATGAGATTGTCGCCCCTTCTGTTTTGCTTATTTCCTTCGTTTTGACGTAAAATTTCATCAGTGCGAAACGTGACAGCGCTAATTTGGATGTTCTCGCTGTCGATTCGCTTTGTTGGAAGACGAATGAATTTTGAATGGGAGCAAGATGAAACAGCCTGCGCGAAACCACAAATTTTAGAAGTTAAGATGAAGAAGAAGAAATATAAATTCATAGCCTCGTAATGAAGGGTGTGATGTTTATATTTCATTCCAGTTCTTAGAAGGTTATTTTGAGTTATCAGGACTTCAGTGTTGTACTGATCGTATTTTCCATGAATGAACACTTAGAAACGGCATTCAAGCATGCAGTAACGTTTCTGTAGCAGTGATATATTTGAATTAACGCCTAGCAATTCAAGATTTTATTTCACGCAAAATGGTGTAATTATCCATGCAAATACTCACTGTTACATGAGACAAGCTCAGTCGTTCTATGTAATAAAATCGAAAAATTTTTTCATTTGAGGTTTAGAATGTTTCGAGAGTACAGTTGTTAAGTAAGTGAAGCGCACAGTTGCGTTTACGTAAAACTCCCAACGCAGCCCCTTTGTGGCGATGCAAAATAATTTGAGCAATTTGATAAGCAATCTCGCTGTAGCGCTGCGGATGTAGTGAGTGGATCGCGCGAGATCAACCAGGATGAAGCACACGCCGTTGCCAGGCAGCAGCGCCCGACCCCCAAGTGGACTCGAAACGCAGGCTTCACTGCAAGCCTTGGACGAGACGAGTTTCCCCGCATTGCAGAAATGTATTGCGGACAATTTTTAATTTCTAACTTTTTAAAAATCTGAACATATGGAAAGTATTCGAGAATGATCTACTCCCATGTCTAAGACCTCTTTCATATAATTTCGGGTTTATTATTACACAATTCAGTTGCGCTATATTCGGATTTCATTTCACTTGAATTTGGTCTTCTTAACTGACTAGGTAAGTCCAAAAATAGAAAAAAAAATCCAAATGATTGAATTTGAATAGCGCACTGAACTCAGTGCGTTCAAGCTTATTGAATTGAGTTGAAATCGTTTCTTCAGCGATTCGTTTTCCTTAATTTTCTTCTCCTTTCTCCGGGCGCCTGTGATTTCAACATCTCTCTGACATTTGCTCCTCGATCCCATTCACTTGCATGTGAGCGCCTCGATTTCATTCTCTTCCGTTCTCCCCACACCCACCCCGTGGAGTTAAGGGTATGTTTTAGTGATGAAGGAGAAAAAGGGTCGTGGGTTGTCCTGTCCGATTTCGCTCTCGGTTCTACATGAAAGAGCCTCGTAACATTGTCCATTTCGAACATATCGAGAGCGATTCGACCGTAGGAAGGGGCCACTTCGCCCGCAGTCAAACGACCCCGAATTGCCTTGTTTGAGACGGATTCCCGGGTAGCCGGGTTCGTAGGTTGGGAGGGAGTTTTTTAACATTGGCGGGGAGGGCAAGTGGCCGTGCAGGAATGTACGCTTAGCCGGGGAGGCATTCCTTCGTGACGCCGACGACAAACGACCCGATCCCTCCCCCTCCCTTAGACATTTTCAAGTGGATAATATTTTCTTCGCTTTGAGAATCGATATCTGTCTTTATAGGCGGTAAGTATGCCACCTCCTCCTCCTCCTCTCCGGCACTAGCTGCGGAGCATTGGGTTAAAAACCGACGAGAAAAGGCGCTCTCGTTCGAATAGGTATTGCCTTATTTATCGATTTGCGTTTCCCTCCTCCAATTTATATAAAAATTTAAGTAGCCAATGCCTTTGTTGTTACCATCTAAAAAAGTGCAGTAAAGTTTTTAATCTATTTGTGTTAATTTAAGCAGAAATTTTAGCAAGATTATGGGAATTTTAAAATTAAGTTCGCCTTGAATCTGTTAAGTCCGCGCAACTTCGATTTCCTATAATCTCCGGAAGCATCCAAACAACAAAATTGCTCTAAAAAGATTGATTTTGATGATCATTCGTAATTCGCGTGATATACCTATATTAGATAAAAAGGTCCGTTATTTATTTATATCTTATCAACAGCATATGCGTCTTTTTTCGATGGAAACCCCTCCCTCCCCTCCAAAAAAGACAAAAAACAAATCTTGTTTATATCTTTCCATCTCTTTTGCATCCATTGCATTAGAACTAATCAAATTTCCTGTTAATTCTAAAAATAAAACATTCGTTTACGTGTTTGAACGCCATTTATGAACGTTTTTCATTTAAATTTTGCTGGGTGGATTTGTTGGGCTTCAATTTCAAAGCCCATTCAAGTACAGAAAGAACTTAGGGTCAGTTCATGCTTGTTCTTACGGATAGATCCTCTTCGCAAAGTACTAAGCACTAAACATTCGATGCTTGTTTTTAGACTATACCGAGAGTTACATAAGTCCCTTTGGGAGGGGGGGAGGTTAGCTTTTTTCTGATTCTAACTTTTTCTTGTTTTGAGGTGTATTCATGAATGGTCTTTGAACGTTGGTTTTTTTTTTTAATGAAACATTTCTGATTTATTTATTCTCACCCATCTTATTTACTTTTAGGATAATCAAATTTTCCTTTAATCAGTAATTCTAGCTCTTTGAAACATTTTCATTTCTATTTGCGCAATTTTTTTTATCTCCACTGCTTCCCGCTCCCACCCTTCAGAACCAATTCTCCTCTCTGGAGGCGTAAACCATTGTCGTAACGTTTTTTCTTGCGACTGCGCTAAACATTTGTTATTGACTTTTCCTCACGTCTCTCTTGCCAAAATAGATTGTCGCCTTTAACCTTCGCCCTCGCAAAGTATGTGTAAACGAAATGTAAACAAATGGAAAATAAGAGAAAAATAAGATCAAAAAAGAGGAAAATTTAATCGGGAAAAACGAAATTAATTCAAGTAAGAAAAAAAAAACCTCGCAAAAAAACTCCACTAAACTGTTATATAAACGAAGGACGGGAAAATATGTTTCAATTACAACGCCTTGTTTCAAGTGCTACAAATAATGCGCTTGGAATCAAGTCTACTTTGCTCTGATTTAATTTTCATAGGCTTTCATTCTTATCCTATATTTTCGGCCTCAGAATAGTGGCGAAAATATTGGGCATGCACGCAAGAAACGTTTTTTATTTCTGACAGTTCGTTTGCAGTTGTTGGTTTCTCTACGCGCTGTCATCACCTCGGGGGAAAAAATGGTGGATTTGGAGATCCCTTACAGAGGTCGAGTCTGTAAAGAGGTAGACAGACAGACAAACGATTTGGATTTCAGTAAGAGTGGATAACCAAACGAAATGAAGTAACGAGTGACAATTAAATATTGTTTATTGAAAGAATATCTATTGTTCTTAAAAGTTACTTTTATTGGCAGCACGCTGAGGAAGCCTTCTGCATGAACCTCTGGATGATGTTAAAGTCCATTTGTGTCAAGATTTTACCCGACATCTAATTTGATATAGATCTTTTGTTTTCCTTGCTTATATATTAAGGAATCCAGATATCTAAATAAGTGTTCGATTAGTTGTGGCCGAGGTAACTGAATTTTTTTTTCTTTAGATACACAATTGACATTCTATTTCTCCAGGTGCGTAAGAAGAAGAAAGTTTCTTGCCTAGTGAGAAGATGCTTTAGCGGGCCACGAATATTTCTCGTATTATTAAATGGAAGCAAATTACTTATCAGCCACTTGTCTCGGTAAACATTTTGGTTTTTAGATGACTTCGCAAAGACAAAGCACGATTTTGAGATACCCTTGGGACTTAAGTCAATTCTAATCATCACTTGTGAGAGGAATTTCTGTTAAAATTTGAATTTTACGCTTGCCGGATCATTTTTCTTTTTCACAAGTATAAACTGTGTCATTTTTCAGGACTAAATCTAAATATTGGGCTTTTTGGACTAGCCACTGAACGCGATTCTTCTTTTCCAATTGCTGCCCTTCTGTATGTTCCGGGGATTTCTTCTAACATTTGATGTTCGTAGTTTCTTTCGGAGTTGCTGGCTCAAGCGTATGTCATTTTCTTGAGCCTTTGAATTCGTCTGCAATTATTGCTTTTTGACTATTTCCTTAACTCTGTTCAAGGATTCATCTTCCAAGAACCTTATTTTCCCCACCCGACGCACGGTTCTTTTTTGCTGTTTCTCCACGTTCAAAATGGCAAACAGTGCTGCTTTCACTTGCATTTACATTTTTAACCGTAAACAATAAATACTCTTGTATGTAATCGTACCTGCCCTTGATTTGAAGGATCTAGCTCTTCATCCGTATTGACATTTTCGATAGAGTGCGCCTAAAACGCTAGGCTACAATTCTACAATACTAATGATCGTGAAATTTAAAATGTCATATATCTCGCAGTGCACGTGCTACAGGCGCTCGACAACATTCTCGTTTTTAAGTTCTCACTTATAATATTAAACTTAATTTTAATGAGGACAGGTTAAACATTGCCTCGTAAAAAAAATGTTGAAAATGTATTCTTAGTAGTCTTGTTTTTTATCTGTTTTTCTTTTTTTCCTTAACACCGTAAGATTAGACTGAGTTAGCTGGCGATGCGCAAATTTTTCTGAATGAAATATCGCGCTGTTGGCGTTTAAAATGGATCGTGAATATTTCATGTTTTGGGATGACGCAACGACTGGCGAAGGGGGTAGACGTTTGAGTGTGGAGGAGGATAGTAATGGCTTTTGGAGGAGCCGCCCTCGGGCCTTTCCCCCCATTTTTTTGTCGAGTTCAGAGAAGATGCAATTTAGGTCTCTGTAATTAACGCAATTAGCGTGAATAATTCAATTTCTGTCATTTCTCATCATCCAGCCAAAGCCCATTCTGCGCCCTTTCGAGGGAAAATTAACAGAAGAGGAGGGGTTGAAGGGAAAGGCCCTCTTGTGTTTAGATAAACTGTGGTCACGGAATATTATTTAATAACCAAAGTTAAATTGGGTTAAGAGCAGGCTGCCTGTTCCAGGATGAATGTTTTAGTGGCGTTTTTTTTAGTTCCCTTAATATTCTTCTCTATTATGTATGTCACAATAAGAAACTGATTTGATATAGATATTGTTATTGGAGTGTTTTATTTGCGCTCAATGAAATTCTCCCGCCCACACAAAAGACTTACATGACACTTGTTAAGGAGATAAAAGAATTAACACCTCTTATCATAATAAAAAATAATTTATTAGTACATCTCCGTATTCCGATCACATTGAGGCCATCATTCAGTGTAATAGCTATATACGTACAAAAAAAAAACGAAATACGTATATGTATTAGTAAATTCCATTTTATTGTGGACAAGAGGCGTTTATTCTTTCATGGCGGTTATTATTGGTTTGTTTTACTTGTTTCACTTGTTAGAATGACATTTATTTCATCAGGGCAATTTCCTTCGCAATTGGAGGCTTTTATTTTAGCTTCTCATATATTGATTTACTGGTTGCCAGGTTTTTTTTATCCCTGCTGGCACGTGTGTTCTCTTCTCTAATAATTTTGAAGAATTATTATCAAATATTTTATTGAAAACAATTTGAAACACTATTGAAAAATTTGGATAGATTTGGAAGTGGAACAAAAATGTCCAAAAAAAAAAAGTTAAAATAGGCTAATACATTTTATGAATAAAGCAGTTTCAATTACATAAAATTTAATGGTATCTGTTATGCTACTAGTGTGGAGTTTCAAGATAATTTAAGAGAAATTGGAAAATTCATCATCAAGGGTCTTATATTGTTCAAAGCAAAGTAAAAATCACTCTTCTATTGATGGAAGTGTATCGAAACGTCTCAATCGGCCTCGGTGGCTCAGGGGTTGCGTGATCGCCTCTGATGCCCGAGGACGCGAGTTCGACCCCGGCCGAGGGCAACGAGGATTTTTTCAGGGGGAAAATCCTGAGATCACGCACTTCCTTCGGAAGGGAAGAAAAGCCGTTGGTCCCGTGTAGTCGTTTACCGGCTGCGCGTTAAAGAACCCTTGCGAGGCAAAATTTGCGGCCCCTATAAGGCCGTCCTGAAATGACCAAATGACCATAGCAGTTGAAAAGGACATTAATACCAAACAAACCAAACCGAAACGTCTCAGCCACTTTACTAAAAGTTTTTCGGAATTACATAAGATTCTCTGCATTTCAGGTTGGAAAATCCTACGCTTGCTCCCTTGTAAGGTTATACATTGATCACTTTCATATTTTTTGTGAAAGGAAAAGAAACTGCATGCATTTTATAATAGATATTTAAATTATTTTAAGAAGGCTTAAAACTTTAAATGAGGCACTGTACTTTCCCTCTGAAAATGGCTTACCTGTCTCTGCTTTGTGTATGCGTATGTGAGTGTTTAATTCACAGTTCCAAGAAGTTAGAAATATCCATTTCTTTTTAGATATATAGCACCAGATGGTATTCATTAAAATTTAAATTATGCCTTGGAGATTCTTTCATTTTTTTTTAATTTTTTACAAGGGTTGGCTGCTTTTTCGCAAGATTTTCCCGTCCATTCCTATTGCGTTGTGCATCTCTGATCCAAAACCATTAACAAATCATGGACACTGTGTCAGCTTTACACGTGAAATGAGGTGTGGATAAGTGCTATTTTTCGACTATCGGCCGAATGTTGTGGCTTTATTTTTGGACAGCAGTCTGATTATCGACGGTGGCGCTCTAAAATACTGGAGTTCAGTACCGGAAAGGGAGTTGAGTGCTTTAAAGCTGGGCGCACAGTGTTGACAGTAACGTTGGAGAAAAAGCATCATAAGGCGGAAGCGATGACTCTTCAATAATATCGATCGCAACGCATTTCAAACGATAAAAACTAAAAATATCTGATGCTCCATGAATGTCTGAGACTTCAAGAAAAAATGAGAAGATGAATTTTTTTTAATAGTTTTATATTAATATAAAAATATAACTGAAGAAACTCTTCGAGCATATCATAATTACAAATAGAAAAGACATGGTCCCTGCTTCGTGTCCAGGTCGCGGAATTTTTTCTTTTCTTTTCTGTTTCTAATGACGCATGATGTTCCAAAGTCAGTTAGTGTTCATATGTAATTTTATTGATTGAATAACTGCATATGTAAAAATTGTGATGGTTCTTATTAAAATAAAATATGCCGAGAACACTGAAGAAATGGTAAACGACTTACCGTATCTGTAATGGTAATTTTGAAATGCCGTATATATTATTTACATAAATATAGACTGACCAAATATTGCGGATAAACAACATGATAAGAAAGAAGAAATTTTGTGGATAAGAGTTTTTTTATTTTTATCATTTAAGTAAATATTTTCTCAATAAAAGTGAAACAAACATAAAGTATATATAGTCAACTATAAAGAAAGCAAAATAAAACTTTAAATCTGACAATTTTTTTTTTCGACCACGCGATAGGTAGAAAATGGCTATTATCCGCCTACCTCCTTTGTAATAGAGAGGGGGAGGGGAAGGATTTTTTAAATTAAAATATTAACCTAAGGTGTAGATAAGCGAAAATAAATTTCAAACAACTACACTAATTTTCTCTAAGTGATTTTTTTAATGGACTCGAGCACGAAGAGATCGAAAAAAATAATAATCGTTAGATGGACGAAATGTTTTACACGTTTTATACCAGCTTTACTTCGAAAAAAATTGACTGTTTTGCCTGCTTTCCTGTATTTTTAGATCAATCGATAGGCGAAGCTTGCACTTCTGACGAGGATTAGACTTTTGCATCAGAGAAATCGAATATTCTCATCCTTCATTTTTTTCCTGCTTTTTTTTCCTTCCCGCAACGCTCGTTTTACTGAAATGAGCATTTGGTGGCGGTGGTAAGAGTAAAAAAAATTGATGGGTAGAAATGTTCCGTGCTGGAATCAAACATTTAAAAGCTCGGGCAAAAAAAAATGAGGTAAAACCAGCGAGACCAGATCCCATTGCTTTTTGGTGATAGGAATCGGAAGCGCGAGCGCGCAGAGCGCGTTTTGCCATTTCACCTTGGCTATTAAATATTTAGTTTTAGCCAGGGAATAAATTGAACGTGAATTGGTAAAGACGGGGACTCTGCTCCAACTCAAAGGTGTAGGCAGAATTCTTGGAGCGCAAAAAGGTGCTTGGAATTCGATTGAAATTATCATTTTATACTTTTTTTTTTTTTTTTTTTTTTCCCTGTAAAATTCATTTTAAGGTTTGAGTAATACATTCACCATGGAGAGAAAATTGATTAGCATCTTTCAGTCTTAAGAAGTTTTGCGCTTATGCTGCCAGTACTTGGAAAATTAGTAATAATAATAATAATAATAATAATAATAATAATAATAATAAGCTCGAAAAGGAGCTCAATGGTAGATATCCTTCTGGCTTCAGCCAGGACTAGTAGACAGAAAAGCGTCGAACATTTGGTTTTTATTGAAGAGTCTTTTTGGTGAAACTGAAGAAACCATGATGACTAGGTTATTTACATGAATAGCTATCGAAAACATCTTATCAAGAATCCAATCGATCGACTTGCAGGAAATAGCATGTCACACACGAAACCATCCAGCACGTAATATTAACTTTTTAAAGTTCGCGCATGGACAAACTATTTACACATAACCAAGTAGCCAACACCATATATCAACATTAATGAAGATACACAAGCTTAGGAACTTAAATACTCCATAACACAGGGTCGTTCTAAATGGAAGAACAATAAATACACAGTGTGATTTCATGCATCAATCGAAGTAAAACCTTCCTTATCGAAAATGTCTAAAACTCAACATTTAGGGTCTAAAAAACGCGTCATTACATCATTTAGGAACTTTCTGCACCAGCAGTTCATTAATCGCCAAATTTTAAAAATCGAGAAAACAGCGGCAATTGTCGAGATTAATGACGTTTTTCACCAGCTTTTTAGCAAACTTCGCGTGACATATAGACCCTTAAATTTGAGTTTTGGACATTTTGCATAAGGAACTTTAAATTTGTCTTCATGCAAATGATCATGCTAGGTATTTATTGTCTTTCCAAGGGTATTTATTTAGAGACCCTTTATATAAATGCAGGGTGTCTCACCTAAAATGAACCAATAGCCAACTTCTAAAATACAAATCTGATAGAGTACTTTTATTGGAAGAATTATTGTACTTTTATGTGAGAAAGTTTATGTATATTCCATTTCCAAAAAATTAACGACGCCATTATACAGTAATGCAAAACAATGGTTGTACAATAAATGTTGTTATAATAAATGTTCAACCTTTTGTTTTCGTTTAAATTGCTGAATAATTTCTGTTTTTTGCATTTTCTTTAAATCCAAATATACCACAGTTTCACTGCCTCTATCAATTGAAAAAACACCAAGAATAAAACATTTCTCGAAGAATAAAACATTGTTGTGTACAATCTGAAATTATTATTAAAAATAAGGATATGGAATTGCATATTTCAAAGTTGACTTCCATATTCGAAAATGACGTCGTTCTTTTGGGAAATGGAATACACATAAAAACCCTTCACATAAAAGTACTATAATTCTTCCATTGAAAGTACTCTGGCTATTGGTTCACTTCAGGTGAGACACCCTGTATATCCTAGACACTGTTTTAGAGAACATAACACTATTGTGTGATAAAGTGGTGATAATTCTGTGAAAACAAGACTATCCCTCGTAATAGACCAGACATCACATTCGTAGATAATCAAAACAAAGTGACTTACCATACTTATCGTCAAAAAAATGTACCCAGAAGGAATCGTCAGATTGAAAAGACATTTGAAAGGAAGTTAGTACTCACCAACAACAACAGATGATTAAACAATGAGCGTGGGTATGAAAAAAATTTATTGGTCAAAATACTAAAATCGTTACAACTTTCAATAGGATGTTGGGCCGATGCATTTTGCCACACGTCGTGGCATGGAGTGGTACAAGTTCTTACAGAAGCTTTGACTCATCTCATTCCAGACTGAACTTTGGCTTGTAGTTCTTGCAGATCTTGTGCCAGCGCTGGAGTCTTAACAGAACATCCCATAGTATCCCATAGGTTTTCTATGATTGCAACTTTTATCTTACAAAAGACTTACAGAGACAAAATTACTAAATATAGAGGGCTTGCAGACGAAATAAAACGCCTCTTTCCTATCGTTCTCTTTGCCACTGGACTTTGAATATTCCACACCCACAAACACAAAAACCTGCCAACTTTGAATATAAATCCAAACATATATAAACATTAGAGAAAACCATATAATCCACATTAAAAGTGATTATGATCCTAAACACTTGTCACACATTAGAAAATTCCTACACACGGACATTAATTTTCCCAGCAACATGTAATGTTTCCTTCCTTGAACCTCTGTTGGGTCTGCCTCTGAGATTTGGCATCCGGACTAGGTCCGTGTTTGGTTTTTCCAAATCAAAAACAATAATAATAACTTCAGCATAAATAAATAATATTTAGGTACCAAAGTTCATCCTTTACATTCCAATAAGTTCCTTAATACTGTTTCATGTTACAAAGACACATTCTGGCATTTGTTTATTTGTATAAAACGAATTTAAGTTACGTTCTCTTCTAACAGTTACTTAGTAATATACACATTCCACGTAAAGGAATTTCTTTAACATTAATAAATGTGCTTGTTATTTTTATACTATCTTTTAGCACAATGTTAGCTCAAACAAACAATGTTGTGGCATTGCTCAATTTACATAGGTTATCAGCTTAAGATGTTCAGTACAACTTAGCGTTCGCTTAGTGATTACATCGCCCTTTATGGAAGCTTCTAAAGGATTAAAAAAACGCCTAAGTTTCTTAGCGTATCTAAAGAAAAAAACTGTGTCTTTAAGCTGAGCGGATGTTTAAGGGAAAATGTTGTAAGCCCTGTTCTCAGTTCTTACACTGTTAGAGAGAAAACGCAATTTATCCAAATATGGAGAGCTTGCATGCGAGTTTCGAGAGCATTGCGCCATTCGAGAAACAGTAGCTATACAAAAAGGACTTTTGAGTGGCTTAATGAGATTGCTCGCATGAAGAACCATCCGCTCTACAAGGTGTGCGACTATTTTGTGGTCTAGCATAAACGATCGACCGAGGGATGCACAAGCCACTTCCTCATTGGAGGCAACTTAATCGCACCGCTGGAACCTAATCTAGAGCCCATTGCAGCTCATCATGCTGGCAACACGTGCAACAACCTAAGTATTAAATCTGGTCCCTACGGTCATCTGCTGCGTGTATTTCTTAAAACCACTTCGACAGTGGCGGAACTAAGCGATCACTTCAAAAAGAAATACACCTGGTGATTTTGGAAGACGTGATCGTCTTTCTCTATAGTCACGACGGCTGCGCCCTTCGAGGCAGGAGTCCAATTGATTTCGTAGCAGAGATGAACACCAGCTGTTTACTCTATCAGGGGAGCTTTAGGCCCATTTTCTGTCTCTAAAGAAGAACGGCTAAGCACTCGTTCCAAGATCAAACAAAAACCTGCATTTTCGTTTGTACTCTCCACACACCTTTTAACTATCGACTCATGTCGTTCATACAGTGAGGTTTAATTTAGATTCCCCCTATGCACTTTAAAACCCAATCTGTTGGAGAAAATTATGAATGTGGCTTATTTCGGACTATCTCGAACTGAGCATTGCATTAGAGTACTTTCAAAATGAGATATATGTACTACTGAACGTTCTTACATGCTTAATAAACTTATTCTTGAGACAAGTAACTTTGTTTTGGAGGGGTATCCTATTGTATGCATTAGTAATAAGATATATACAAATTTTAAAACGATTGAACAAATAATATTGTTTAATATGCGCAAAGGATTGCTAAAACCATGTTTTCTAATGCACGCTAACCTCCAAGGGAGGTAGACAAATATAACCAATGCTGGAATTCACTGTTATGCTTTTCGAAGGATCAAAGCCTGAACTGGTTTTTGAGGAGTACCAGAAATGTTCAGTATCACTAATAAAAGAATGTGATTGTCATTTGCCTCCTTTCATAAGTAAAAACTATATTATTTCTTGAAAGAATGTTTTGAAGAAGCAGTTATGTGTTCACGTTATTTAGAAGAAAGTAACCTGTTGCTAAGCGTGTGAGAGAATTTTTTAAACTTTAGTACGAGTTTAAAACTCGTATATTAACATGAAGGAGCTTTCCTCTGGAGAAAACATGAAAAGTTCGGCCTATATTTGGACCTGTTTTACCCGAGGTTAGAGAGACTTCTGGGAAATTAATTTCCCGTTCTTAACAGTGAAGCTACCCAGCTTTCTCTTTAAGAAAGTAGAATTTACGAAGCACAAAAAAATAAATGTGCTCCTGTGTGACTGCGTGCGTGTACGTGCGTACTTGCTTGCCAGAGAATAAGTGAAGGAGGAGGAGAGGAGACGATGTTAAGGTGAAAGAGAAGGGAATGAAAATCGATTCGTTGCGTTTACTGGCGATATAGTAGGAAGGAGTTCGTCCTCTTAGCCTGACATTTTCTTTGCTGGTCTAGGAGAAACACACACAAATATACAGACAATCACACACAGGCACACACAGCCACACACGAAGAATACAATTAAGATGTCTTCCACTCCATTTGATTTGGTCTTGGTGTGCAAGGGGAGAAAAGGAAGGTTTGCTTGCTCCTTTTAGCTACCTTGAAGTCTTCCTTAATGGTTTGACGCAAGTGTATTCTCGTTAGTAGGAATCATTGTCTGGCCTTCTATATTGTCTAGTCTTCGCAAGCTTCAGGAAATTAACTCTTCATTCATTGCAAAAAGGGCGGATGTTTTCATTGGAAAGTTTACAAACTAATTGCTATTGTAATTTCTTTGTTGCTATTTTCTTCTTATTTTCTACTCTTAGTGCTTCTTTATTTTCCTATTGACATGCTTATCTAAATGGAATTCAGTGCAGCTATCTTATCTAAAGTACGTAGTTTTAACCATTTACTTATGGACTTGTCGTGGTAATGATAATATTTTTCTATACTCGAAATTAATGCTCAAGCACTTACTTTTAAAGCCATCTGATTTCATCAGCCGATAACATTAACTGATAGCAACCATATGATGTATGCAAGGCCTTTCTCGTGTTACGGTTGACAATTTGAAAATGCAAGTTTGCTTATACTTAAGGGATTTCTTTTATTTGATCTTTTGATCAGGCTTCTGTTGTTTCTTGTTAGTTTATGCCGATTATGTGTTTGAAAGATTTATATTCTAGGATATCGTTTATGGAATGATTTCTAACACGCAAATAAGGTGCGATATTATATTACAGTTCACAATGGCTCTCTATCCAGTACGACGACAAATACGATGGTTCTTAGCGGCGTCGTTTGCTCTTAAAGAGACAATCGAACCTTTCCTTCGCTAAAGTTCCCCTCGAACAATATCAAAATGCATGGGGAGAGCCACAGGAGGCGTACTGTATACCGCCAGGTGTGTATTCCCGTCTTTTCATCTCGAGTGGGATGGTCTATACAACCAGGAGTGCTTTGCAGCTGACCCTGAACATTGCTTTCCTATGTAGGGGCAATCTTCTTTACAATGCAAACACTCAAAGCAAAACAGTGGAATCAGTTTTCGATATGAAAAACTAACCACTCTTAAAGAAATAAAAAATTACGTACATATATGTATTTTAGCACAAGAATTTTCTAACAATAATTTAAAATGTAAAATCTGTTTTTTGTTACTCACCGATGGCTCAGTTAACATTGTGTTTTCGCAGTTTCCAATAACTATTTCAAGTGAGTTCTCCAATTGTGTGAGAATGAGATTGCTTGTCTATAGTGATAATACAAAAAAACATTACGCTTAAATTCTCTTAGAAGTATACGTAACACAAGGAAAAAAAAGTTAAATACCAGGCTAACCACCTCAATGGAAGGATGCAAACAACCCTTTCCTTACACAAATCTCCACTTCATTCAGAATCAATCTTTTCTTCATGGAGAAAAGATTCAATCTTTTATTCAACCTCAAAGCCATACTTTTCCTCAAGTACATATCTAGTTGAACCCGTTGCATTTTCTTTGACCCTCATCAGCCTCTCTACTTTTCATCCACACGGCCATTATACAATCAACCCAATAATTATTGTAGACAACCGTTCATTTCTCTTTCGTTCCACTTCCAGAGCAGACTTACCTGTTGCATGCATTATATTTCTCTTTATTTGACACGTCTCCATTATATTATTATTCAAAGCTCAGTCCCATCCACTTCCACTGCATCCAGATATTTCCTATACTTATTAAGCCATACCCAAATTTCACTGCATGTATACGAATACACTGCCCTTCCTGCATACACCTACAAATTTCTATTCTTTTCATATTTCCCTAGAGCATCCACAAATCTGCGGCTTCTGTTTCTTGATAAGACCCCATTCTCTTTTAAATATATAAGTTCTCTGTTTTGCAATTCGTTCGATACTTGCCCCTTTCATCTTCTAAACGTTGATTCTCATGTCTGTAATTATAGTAACGGTTTTTTTTTATTTGATGTTTAATTAAAGACATTGGAATTTTTTTACGAACGGGGTTAATTCTGCTCTTCCAGTAATGGAATTATTTTTCTAATTAAGCAGAGCGCGGCATTTTTATAATGAAAGGAGCCCTTGTGTCTTTTATGCCTTTCATAACCACATTGAAGTTTGTGTAATAAAAGTCGTTGGGAATGTTTCATAATTTTTAATAAAATTGCAGCAAACTTTTGGTTCTTTTTATTTAATATAATGTTATTAACTTGATAGGTCGCTCAAAAATTTTAATTTAGTAATTCTTTAACTTACTGTTTTTATTTTCTTTGCAGGGCATCACCTTTTCCTGTAATAGAGATTGGAAACCAAGGTAAGAGGTGTATTATTATTATTATTATTATTATTATTATTATTATTATTATTATTATTATTGCAGTCCCAGAGATGGATTAAAAAAGGGCCAAAGCCCAGGGAGAAGGGTAAAATTATGTCTATGTCAGTGCAAGTGTTAATGTCTGTGTGTGACAAGTGTTTTGTTTCTGGTTAACAATTTATTAAAGGATAACTCAAGAATGGTCTATGAGGGTTTATCCTACGCCAAACTTCAGCTATTTAAATTATTGATGGAAATAGGAAAAAAAGTTCCACAGCATGAACTCGAATCAGGAATCTTCAGCTAATCGCGGTGACGCCCTAACCAATTGAGCCACTGCGGTCATGGAAGCATTACGCTATCTGCATGTCCTTTGTGCTGGTTTCAGTATTTACCTAGATCGCAGGTTGGGACTATCTCTCCTAATGGCATAATATTCATTAAAGCAGTGATGGCAAAATTCTTTTATTTTCTAAGTTGCATCGCCCAGCGAACAAAAATTGTCAAGGGCCACAAACGGAGTTTAACATTTGTTAACGACTATCACAAAATCTGTCGTTTCCCACACAATGTTTCTCATCCGTTTCGCTTTAGCATTTTATTGTCGCGGACCGCGTCAACGAGTTTTCAGAGCGGCACGCATTAAAGAATGGTCTATGAGGATTATCCCACACCAGAACTCAGATGTCGAAATTATTGATGAAAATAGGAAAGATAACTGGGGGCATGTAGATAGCGTAATTAATGTCCATGTCCACACTGGCTCAATTGGTTAGGACGTCAGCGCGATTTAGCTTAAGGTTCCTGGCTGTGGAATTTTCTTATCTATTTTCATCAATAATAATTTTATGTTCTTCATCTCGGCAAGTTATTTCATATCCTTAATAAACTTTAACATGTTTATTTTTGAACTAGCCCGTTCGTTGCTCAGAGAACATCCACACGATATTCAATTTCTCGCCAAATATTCGCCAGCAGGTCTCCTGTTACCAACGTTATTAAATCTGTTATTCTCACCCGCAACGTGTACGTTTCGAGGACCGGTGCAGAAAACACCTTATCTTTAACATATCCCCACAAGAAAAAGTTCAAGGAAGTAATGTCCAGAAAACGTGTAGGACCTTCCCTTCCAATCCATCGGCCGTGAAATGTTGAATTCAGGATGCACATACAGATAATGCCGAAGATGACGGCACCCATCGTGTTGTAAAATTATCCATGGCTGGTACTTTACTTAATGAGGTACTACATAGCTGTCCAGCATGTCCATTTCGATATGGCCGATGTTAGCGCCACCTCAACGCTCCGACTCCTAACATTAAAATAACTTCTGAGATGAAGAATTTAATACAAAAAACTGTATGTAATTATACGCCTAAGTGAATGATGTTCGGCGTCCTTGCAATACATTAATTTCACTGGTTTAACGTATTACAAGGATCCCGAACATCATTCACCTAAGTGAAAAAGCTTTTGGAATAGACTGTACAACATGTCACAAAGCAAACAATATGTGTTCTTTATATCAGGAAATATCACTCTGTACTTATCTTCATACACAAGGTATACTGGATGCACATCGAAACTTTCGTTTATCTTCATCTGTTACTAGATTTCATACTATCTTTGTAAACAGATCACTGCAAAATTTCACACTTCAACGTACTTTGCTTTATTCCCTTAAAATCTTGTTTGGGATTTCGTTATTTGAACTATAATAACAGTTAGTACAAAGAGAAAAGAGAAGGAAAAATTCCGCGACCTGGACTCGAACCAGGGACTTTTCCTATCGCTGGCAATGCTCTAACCAATTGAGCTAACGGGCAGTGAATCGCCACGCTGTTACAATGTGTCCAAATATACTTCCTTGAAGTCACAAATTAGCTCAATTGGCAGAGCAGCCCCCAACTCGTAGGTCGGGAATTCTTCTTACCCTTAAACCATCAAATAAATTGATGAAAATTCAACTCAAAGAGAAGATTATAATATACTGAAGGTATATTTCAAACAAATCGTGAATACAAAGAGAATTGAGCAATTTGTGACTTCATAGAAGTACATTTGGACACCTTGTTACAGCTTGGCGGTTCATTGTCCAGCAATAGGGAAAGTCCCTGGTTCGAGTCCAGGTCGTGGAATTTTTCCTTCCCTTTTCTCTTTGTATTCACGATTTGTTTGAAGTATATCTTCAGTATATTATAATCTTCTCTTTGGGTTACAATAACAGTTGTTAATCGTAAAAGTTAAGTTTAGAACCATTAATTAATTAAGTGAAATTAATTCATTGAGTTTATTGATTAAATTTACACAGTACTTCTTAAGATATATATTAAAATAGCAGTGGAATAAAACTTTCTCTGAGTACAGTTCATCGTTGAATATTTTGTGACTGAAATACAGCTGCAAATGAACCTTTTTAAGATAAATGTTTCCTATTGTGTTATATTAATGGAGATGTTTAAATTGTACACGTAAATCATGCGGAATCCAGGAGATAACTTGTGCCGCAAATCATCATGAGTTGTAATGGTGGAAATTTAATTTGACCTTTTTGTCCATTGGGGGTGGGGGGATAGATACTGAATTAATTTTACGACACCCCATGTCACCCTGGTCTCTTATAAATCAATTAGGCGACCGTTTCGTCTGCCACATTTGCCATTCCGAAAGGATTACAGGGATGAGGCGTTGTACATGCAAATCACCGGCGGCTCTCCTCCCTCCTCCAACGCAAGGTAATAAGCAATCGCCCACCTACATATCCACCCACCCTTTCTCCACCATCACAATTTTTACAACTGGGCCAATACGAGCGGGCCAATGGATGACTTGGATGTTATTATGGGTGGTAAAGGGCGCACTATATACGTCATATACAGTAGTGGGACATTTTCTTCCCTTCTGAGTGCCTTCGTTTTTTTTTCCTCTTTTATTTCCACTGCCTTGATAACGAGCCGACCATTACTTACTTTTGCTTTATTAACTGTGAAACTCATGTGATGGCCGTAATTACAAATGAGATTTAATCAGAAAAGGGAGGTTTGCGCCGGGGCTTATCGCCAGACTGCCTAACGACATTGTTTATAGTTTGCTGGGAGAGAGAGAGTAGAGGGAAATGGGGGCGAATGGTAGGGGAAGAGAGTGGGGTTTCTGTCAACACATCCACCTTCGCACACACGCCAGACAAAGTCACACACACATACTCACACCATGGCAGTCCTCATCGTTTTCTCTTAAATCCAATTGAGCAAACCCGAGAATGTTGCAGGGAGCGAAACTACACCTCCAACAAGCGCTCCCTTCCGTAATAGGGACAAATTGGGGTTAACGCCATTGATTCTAAAAAGAGGGGGGAGAAACGATGGGGGAGGGGGGTTGTTCAATTAAAGCAACCTTCCACGCCTCCTCCTTTCCCGTCATTTTCCTGAACTTCTCATTGACGCCGTTTTAAGGGCGGTAAATTCCATCCCGAGTTTCGGGTGAAAATCATGATGATTATCCGAGACGAACCACAGATTTGGGCCTTAAGCTTGTGAAATATGGGTCGTCGAAAAAGACCCAATAAATGAGTCGCTAAATAGACGTCGCCTAACTTTTCCCCCCTTTCCCTCTTAAACCTTCCATCCTTCAATATTTTTTTCAGTTCGATAACGCCCTCTAAATTCTGTCATCTGCACATCTAAATTTAAGTAAATTTATTATTGTTGCATTGACGTTAATGTTATCTTTAAATAAAATACAAACTTCTAATTTTCCGCAACGCGCTCTACCACGACAACCCCACCCACACATATATACACAGTGAGAGAGAGAGAGAGAGATTGTGTGAAACGCACTCAAGTGCTACAATAGTGTTAAGTTGGGAGCTATTCTTATATTATGAGTAATACTCACGCTCTTTGTGACTGACTCCGTCTCAAGTTGCATTTTGAAATTTAATCGATAGACTCGAACAATCCGAGCTTAAAAAAAAAACAAATAAGCTCCAGAGATGAAAGTATCTTTGCTTCCATTCTTTGTTCATAATAGTTTGAAAAGGAAGAAAAGAAACCAAGGTAAAACACAACTTAATATTCTTGATTTCAAATTGGTTTCTAACTAATATCTGTTAAGTCCATTGCATGTACGTAAATTAATTGAAACCATTACAGTGATAACTATATAATCTATGTAAACATTATTAAATTGCTTAATACTATTTGAAGAGCTCTGTTAATTAGAGTTATAAGCCAAAATTAGTGAGTTTTGATATACAGTCAATTTAATGTGTGGCGTTGATCTGCTAAATCAGATAAATTTAGACGAAAATGCAAGTAACCAGAAAAGTTCTTGCCGTTTTTATAAACCCATGCTACGTAACAAACGGCAAAACCTTTTTTTTTTGGTTACTTTATAGTTTCTGGTATATTATTGACTGATTTCGCCCATCAGAGCATTAGGGTGCGGGTCCTCTGGCCCTCTAATGAGGTTACAGGTTCGAATCCCGCAGAGGCATGAATGTTGTGTGTGTTTTAACGCCTACTATCAGCCTCCAATCTGCTCTAGGCCGCACGGAGGATTATTGGTTAATTTTCCTTCAGATGAAACATTGGAGGAGACGACATCCTGCAGTGGATAGATAGTGATTGTATATGATGATGCTGATGTTGTTCTTAATCAGTGAACGTTACTTTATACCAATTCTGCGGATTTTAAACCAAATACATTGGAGAACATAATATTTTCAAAATATATATTGTGACTCTATCTCACTGAAACGTGATGGAATATTTTGAGAATCCGATAAGTAATAGAGTATAGGGAAAGAGCAAACGTGACCGGAGAGGTTTGTAACCATAGTAACCGAGCCATTTTGAATTTCACTGGAGGACCAACAAAGCTGCTTTCTACAAATACGCATGCTAAAATTTGCTGATAACTCTTCTTTTCTCACTTGAAAACATGGAAAACGCTAGTGAATTTATTTATTTTTGTTTTTATGATATCAGGGGGTTTCAATTATTTAGAAAATATAATTATTTTTTTAATTATTATTATTTTATTTTTTTTTTGCCCTCGTATGAGGCTTACGTGATACAAGACAAAGGAGTCCGCTTTTTGCTATTTTTTGCCTCATACGAGACTTTACGTGCCACTCAGGAGTCGAAATTTTAAAACAAAAACAATAATTACGCAGAATTTCATCTTGTGACGACTTGTATAGCTAAGTTGAACGGCCAATCTTTTTAACCGACTTCAAAAAAAGGAGGTTATCAATTCGATGCGTATGTATGTAATATTATTGAAATTGCACAATATTCATATATGTTAGTCTATGTGGGCTTCTAAGCAAGTATGCCAAATTTCATAAGTGTGTGTTTGTATGTATGTATGTACGTTTTTTTAATCTTGTTTAAAAAAAAAATTGAAGTTAATGCCTCGTACGAGGGCTACATGCTTGAGAAGGCTAATGTATTATTTGAAAACTTAACTCTTCCTAAATAATTTTAATTTATCTGTTTTTAGCTTAATAAAGTTTGTGGTTAAAATGAACAAGATTAAACAGAGTATAAAAAAACCCGACTTTAATGAAACATTCACTATCGCCTAGCTATATCAGTCCATATCTTGAAAACTACTGAACCGATTTTGATGAAACTCGGACTGTTGCCTAAGTTGAAAGATACTTAATCCAATAAAAAATGAATTATTGCAATTCGATTTCTAGTTTCTGAGAAATACGTGGACAAACATACATAAGCTAAAAACAGATAAATTAAAATTATTTAGGAAGAGTTAAGTTTTCAAATAATACATTAGCCTTCTCAAGCATGTAGCCCTCGTACGAGGCATTAACTTCAATTTTTTTTTTAAACAAGATTAAAAAAACGTACATACATACATACATACATACACTTATGAAATTTGGCATACTTGTTTAGAAGCCCACATAGACTAACATATATGAATATTGTGTAATTCCATCAATATTACATACATACGCATCGAATTGATAACCTCCTTTTTTGAAGTCAGTTAAAAAAACATTACCTGATAAAAAATGATCAGGGCAAATTCGGTAATTTTTACACATTTCTTCACTGAAATCATCTCTTTTGAGTGATCGAATCCATGCTGATCGTTCACTTTGCAGCTTTCGAATCTCCTCTGAACGTCTACGATTAATGGCGGGAAATCGATAGAAAGAGGCGTTATCTTTTCCTCCTTTGTTCCCACATTCGACCACAGCGCAAAGATTAACCATTTTTTAACAATTACAGCTGCAAAACTTGCAAACGCGTTATATTCATAGTGTTTTAACCTGTTGTTGGTCCTCCAGTATCGAGAACGTACCAGAATGTAATACGGCGTGACTTCAGTTGCTCTCTCCCTATTGAAAGCATCATAGTGTTCTTGCATACTTAATAATATGCCATCTACCGGCCACTGAATTAGAAAGCTTTTATTAATATCATGTTGGGCCTTCTTTAGCCCGAATGCAATTCGCCATGGGGAATACCAAGCATTCATGAGACTTGTCTTCACATTGCTCAGATTGGATAGCAATGAATGACGCTTTCGAAGCACTTTTTCCACCGTATCTCATTCATTCTCTATAGGATTCGAATCTGGACTCTCAGAAGACCACAGAAAATGCTACGATGCTCCTGGAACTACTCTTGAACAAATGAGAACAATGAGAAGTACAATTGCCGTCTACGAAGCATTCATCTCATTTTTAGTGAAAATGTAACATCGCAGGATGCAGTTAATCCACTACACTATTTAGATAAACTTTTGAGCTCAATATCAGTATACCTATTTCATACCGAGAAAATATACTAGTCCATTATACGTCCTCCAGATACTTGGACTGAATCCGTTGACTCATGAGGTTCCAGCCATATACAGGGTGATTCAGAAAGGTAGGTCAAGAATGAAATACCATGTACAGTTTGTAGCGGGGAACAAAATTTTTCCTATAAACATGGGTCCGGAAATGCAACCTTAAGGTTGGTTTCCATTTAGCGTCCTTTTTGCTTCGGCGTCTTTTTTTGCAATCGTCGCCTGTGAGACGCGCCCTGATTAGCACGCGAGCGCGGTCTTTTGCCATTTAGCGACTTTCAACCGTTATCCTGAATCTGGTCTGATGTGATTGGTCAGGTCGCTGCAAACAATTGTCGATCTCTCAAGGTGATGGAAAAAGAAGATATCAACCACTCCGGTCAAGTTCACGCTTTGAATTTATTAGTATATCATTTTTACTTAATAAATAAATGATTCACCAAATTTTTATAACCTGTTTATTAATAAATTCACGAGGGAAAAGTCGCGAGAACCCGTGTCGGCGAACAGCAGCTACGGCAGCCATGATTCTCCATCTCGCTCCATCTGAATCGGCGAAGACAACTATCCAGAATCCATAGCGAAGTAGATCGCACCTGATTGGCTAGATCAAAAAGACGCCTAAAAATCTAGCCATGCCAGATCTTGAAACGACGCGTGACCGACGCCGAACCGACGCAGACGCTTAACAGACGCTAATTGGAAAACGAATGCGTTTTTCAAAAATTCCAAAAAAAGACGCAGACGCCTAACCTACGCCGAACCGACGCTAAATGGAAACCGGCCTTTACAGAGATAATGCAACTTGTACGAGATATGAATGACATTACAGTAGGTGTTCAAAATGCCGATCCTGAGCCTCGATGCAGGTGTTTAGTCTGCGGACGAGATTCTCGCGAACTCTGGTGAAGATGTCCGGAGCATCACTGACTTCAGTAGCATTACCTTGGTAAATCCTTTCCGCTTCAGTAGCATTACCCTGTGCCTCGCCGAAGACGAGATACATGTCCGCCAGCTCCGCATTAGTCAAGCGATCCATTGTACGACAATGGAGTTACATGTTTCGTTTCCTCTTTTTTAAAGGAGAGAACACGAACAGTTTGCATGTTTAGATCCTAATTTACACGGATCCTACCATTGCCGTCCGGGTAACGCACATCCATTCCTACCTCGTACAAGTTGCATTATCTCTGTAAGGATGCATTTCCGGACTCATGTTTATAGGAAAAATATTGTTCCCCGATACAAACTGTACATGGTATTTCATTTTTGACCTACCTTTCTGAATTAACCTGTATAATAGTTATCAATATAAAACAAGGTGTAACGTTGCTGTCCGTTCACATGCATTTTTTCCCAATCGTCTATTGTCCGATGAAGTCGTTCATTACACCATTGGAGTCTAATTTTCCTGTTCTGCTTCTAATCAATGGTATCCGTGTTGCTTTGCGCCTATTTACACTAATTCTCTCTCTGCGCATAATTCGGTTTGATATGGTTGCAGTATGGCCAAATATTGAATGGCTCTATCAATTGTTGTACGCTTAGATTACTATTGCTGTTCACAAGTCTTTTCAGGTGCGCCATTCTTTCATTATATAGCTATGGATTTTGGACGGCACTGACTTTTCTTAGACCGGCAGTGCGGATTATTTTCCACGCATTGAACATTTTAGAGGGCTCACCTTTTGAAATTCCAGTCAATTCGGCAGTTTTTGAAATCGGGGCTCCAGCTAGACAGGCGCTCGCAATGAATTTCTTTTCAAACTCTGAGAGAGCCTTCTTTTTCCATGTTGTCAGAATGATTACTGTGGATTACTACTGTGCAGGACTTTTAAATAGTTGTAGAGACCGCGTGGTTACACTCGTCATCATGTAATCTGCATTAATGCGCCATGAGTAATCGTTGCATTAATTTGGATGAATGTGTCTAATTCAGTGGCCGGTGTATTTATTTTTTACATTTTGTTTATATATTTTACATGTAATACCTTACGATACATAATTGCTTGGAGTTAAAGGCACTGCAGAATCATATCATCCCGTGTTTCAAAGTACGATGAAAGTCGCTTGTGTCTGATTCTTATCACCAATCATCCAAACCAGTTTTTTTGTCTGAGTTACAATTACAAATACTATTTCAGCATCAAGGGCATTCTCATGGTCATAATGATTCCCATGGTAATATGCTGTGAGGGAAAGGATTACACGTCAGGATCCTCTGCAATTCATTTACTCTTCGTGAGGATTTTTAAGGATCTCTTACCAAAAAAAACCTTAATTTGGTTTTTTAATTCACGTGACAGGTTGAACGACTAGATAGTTATGAAGGGTTAGGCTGCTCTTAGAAACACTCCTTTGGATCGAGGCCAACGAGAGACAGGCCAGGGCAATCAAACGTCACATGATCATCAGGGTCCGGACAACAATTCATCCTTCATTGTCTCCATCTTGGATTTTAACAATTGGTATATTTTCGTTTGTTGGAAAGAAGGAAGGCTGGATTGTTGCCCGGACCCTGATGATCATGTGACTTTTGAGTGCCCTGACCCGAAGCCGACGCGATATAATCAAGCCGTGGCACTGATTTTGTGACATCACGCAAATAGATGGATTTTGTGACGTCTTGCAAAAATAAATTTAAGAACAAAATAAGGATATTTAAAATTTAAAAGTAAAATGATTTATTAAAAAAGTAAATGACCCATGTTTGGCATTAATGCATTTTATTCTACTGTATTTACTTAGTTATCTAAAATACAAAATTCATATTTAAAGTACGTCACGAAAACCGATGGGATTTCAACAATGCCAAGTGACGTAGTGCCATGGCTTTGTATAGATCTCGTCGGCTTCGCCTGGCCTGTCTCTCGTTGGCCTCGCCTTTGGATCATATGACGTAATTCAAATTTAGCCTTAGCGTGACCTTTCTATTTCTTTATCCCATTATGCAGATAGCGATGTCAGCAGCACAATCTTCATACCAGGTCTAAAAGTAATGTCGTATAGAAAACGCTACCACCTTAATGTCTTAAAGGCGATACTATAACATAGAACAGCAGTCGGGATTCTTTGGTTCAGTGCCAAGTAATATTGAATCATCGGTAATAAGGCCAGCATGCATCACGCAAGCCGCATTTCCAAACTCTGAAGTACAAGGAAGGAAAATGAATTGAGCGCGACTAATATCGAAGTGTAGCAAAAGCATTATGTTACCGGATATTTCGGTGGGGTATTTTTTAATACACATGCATGTGCTTATAAATTTCTGTAAATCCAACGTTCATTTGAAAATGTTAGGACAGCTGTTCTCATGTTGAGCTTCTTTGGAGGACAAGAGGAAAAGAGCCTTTTATTATTGTTATCATTATACTATTATTACTCCTTGCTGAGTGACACACAAACGCTATCGACAGTTTCAAGGCTCCTACTGTCTAATTACAAGGGCGCGTTTCGAATGGCACTGCAATGATCAAGTTAAATATTACGCAACCGCCGCCGCTTCTCTTGTTTATCAACGAGCTTCTTCCCGTCGTGCAACCGTCCTTAACTCCTTAACTCGCTTTCGGGTTATCTTTAAACATGAGGATAAAAATAAAATTCTTTACTATTGAAATCTAATGTCAGTGGTGGTGGTCGGAATTTAGCATTTAAATAAGGTGCGGCATTAACTACGGCTTGACGGGGAGAATTGTTTCCGGCGAAGCACTTAACCAACCACCTGCTCACGAAAAGTCGTTTTGAATTCAGTTTTCGCTCCAGAATTACATAATAGTCCTCGTAGAATTTAAAACGCGTCTGCTTTTCTCAATTGGCTATATATTTTTGGATCTGTTGTTCTATTGATATTGAGCGTCAGAAGAGAGAGAGTCACGCTCTTAAGGAATCGTATTTCAAAATTTGCCAATAACATTTTTTTCACGTGACGTTTTCTCATAGTTAGTGCCAATAACTTTTGAATCTTTTTACAAGTCTTTGAGTTAGCAATATTTTTGATTCCCATAAGAACTGGATCAGTTATTTATTTCAGAATTAATCGTGTATCTCTTGTGTGGTTTCTAGAAAGCTCACACACTTTATCAACTCCACCTCGTACAGGGCGTTGGCTTCAATTGAAGAAGATCCATGATGTGGGATTCCAAATTTAATTCCAGTAAATTTATCTTTAGCATTTATGTAATCCTGAGCTGAGAGAAGGACATGAAAAACTTATTTATAGGGAAACATGAACCATAGCTCACGGTAGACTACTTACTTTGTTCGCGTGTGGTTATTGTTTATTTTCCACTTAGAGGGTATATTCGACATGTGTCGTAAATTACCTGTTCACTGTAGCTTAACAGTAAAAAAATTATTAAAAATTTTACTTGGAGAATATAGAATCTAAGGAATTTTTTATTTCAAGGGATTTTTTTTCGTGCATTGATAGCACTAATAAGCACTAATGTGTTCATCTGTCCCAGTGAAACATTCTTTGATAATTCCTGGTTTGAACAGAAAATTGTTTTCTTTTTAAAGCAACATAATTATTTATCTTTTTCTGTGTAATGAATTTCGCCTTGAATCAAAGTTTAACAATTTCTTATTGTTCTCATCACTCTTTGTAGTGAAATTTATCTTGCTATTTCACATGGAGATTTACTTCATAAATGGGCTGATGATTTTGACAATGTACTAAGTTAGGTATTTTTGATTTCGAATTTTTTAGACTTTTGCAAAATAAACACTAATCAAATTGCGTTTAATGATAACTTATCAAGCCTCTAACAAGTATAACAGATTTTAAACAGTTAACAAAAATGGGTTTACATTATTGTAATCTACGTAGATCTAATGTAAAATACACTCGAATGTTTTTAGTTTAGGATACAATAAACATACTGTAATTATAGAGACTAGGAAAGTTAATAACAAAATGTCCATGAAATATTTTTAAGTTCATTTAAATCTCCATGATGATATTAAATGAGAAGGATGATGTGGCCTGGGGATGAATCATGTGAATAAATAAATCCAATGCCATCTGATAGTAGCTTGACATGTTATTAAAAATCCCATTGGATACACCGTCTGCGCATACGGTTCATTTATGGCCATGATCGAATTGCAGGCAACCGAAACTGAAAGTTGTTAGGCTTCTGCATAAAGCTTATAAACAAAGTAAACTTCATGCTTGGAGAAATTGGATGGTAAAATAAATAACAGTAAAGAAGGTCTTGCGTAAAACTGGATAAAATATTCAGTTCGGCAATTAAATAGTGAAATTTCTTTAATTACGGCCAAAATATAAACGCCGTAAGCAATGCATCATCCATACAGCCAACCTTCATCTTTAATCTGGCAACACTGCCTACTAAGCGTGAAATACGCAGGCATTTTTTGGTATTATTGAGAGCGATGTTACGTAAGGATCATGAAGCATGGAAAAACAGCTGCTGAGACAGTGAAATTGATGAAACAAGTGTATGGAAATAATGCTTTATCTCGTGTACGTGTATTAAGGTGGTACACATGATTCAAATATGTTGTGGCAGTGATTGTAGATAAAGCCAGGACAGTATGTCCAATTTCTGTTCGTAATGAAGAATAGAAATGACCTAACCAAACTCAGAGAACGGATACAAAAACGTTGTTTGACTGTGAGAATGGTGATGGCAAAAGAGTGTAGTGTTGACTGGGAGAGGATTCGTCAAATTTTAACTGGAAGACTTAGGCAAGAAAAAGTCGCCGGTCAGTTTGTGCCACATTCTTTGTTTTCACCGGTTCACTGAACTGTAGCTTACATAAATTTTTGGCCCAAAAACAAGTGCATGTTCTCATTCATCCACTTTACTCTTCAGATTTGAGCCCCTGCTATTATCTCTATTCCCAAAACTAAACTTAGCATAGAAATGGCGATCCAAAGGGCAATAACTATAATGTCGAATCTTCGAGTGATACCACAAGAAGACTTGCAGAAGTCCTTCTAGTCTTTGTTAGGGTGTGCCATTTGCTGTATCGAAGCAATAGGGGTGTGCTTTGAATAAAAAAAATCAAAAACAGATAATATGGTGGTCTTTTGCTTATTTCTTATTTTGTAACATCCGTCTCTTTATTAAGTACCGAAAGGTGCTTTATGCTATCGGTGTGGTTAAACGTGTCTGTCTGTCTGTCCGTCTCTGTCCATCTGTCTGTCTGTAACTCTAACTCCTCCGAGGCTATGAAAGATGTTCAAAATCTGTTTTCGTCAGTCGATGAATATGGTCACAAATATTATCTAAATCGGTTCATTGGCACGTGCACAAATGGTACCTCAATTTTCCCGCCAAGCAATTTTCAATGGGAAGAATATTAAGTAATATATCAAACAAATCGTAATGACGAGATAGAAGGGGGTATTCGTTACTATTTTCGTCTGTCGATAAATATGGTACATAGCACAAACTAATCACAAACATTATCTAAATCCTTTCAATTGCACGTGCACAAATGGTAGCTTCACGACCCCACCAAGCAATTTTCAATGGAGAGATTATTAAGTAATATATCAAACAAATCGTAATGACGAGATTGAAGCGGATATAAATTACTATTTTCGACAATTAATAAATATGGTTCCAGGAATGAACCATTTTGAAAATGGTTGAAATCGAAACAATAGCACGTGCTCTAATTGTACCCTTTTGACACCCTCAAATGTTTTCAATGCTAAAATAGGGCATGTAATATATCAAACTACTTGGAATGATGTGTCATGAATGAATATAACGTAAAATTAATGATAATCCAAATTGGTTTAAAGGTAAGTGGTTAATGGATCATTATGGTCCATTCGAAATTTGCAATATTAACATAGGGCGGTTTAAAATATGGTTCCGCGAATGGTTTAGTTTAACCTTTCAGTACTTGGTTATGTCATTCCTTAATGGTTTATTTTATTCTCAGACTGTGTAGTTCTAAATTTCCATCAACAATTTTAGCAGAGTTAGCTTATAATTGGATTAAGTGGTTTCAAACTATAAACTTTTGCAATTTAAACTTTCTTGACGAAATGTAGCTGGTCAATAAGAAATCCCAAAATAGTCTAATATCTCGAAAAAATATACGTCTTGTCAAACAAAGGAAAAATATGTGTCAAATATTTTTTGAAAGGTATTTAATGGTGCAAAAATTAACCCCCTGCACCCCTCGTAGGGGGTAGGGTAAGGGGCAACTTTGAAATTTCAAATGGAAACCTCCAATTTTATTTATTTATTTATTTATTTATTTATTTTGCAGATTCGGATTCTACGGAAAAATTACATTAATTTTACCCCAAAATTTTTTTAAAAATCTTTTATAGATGGCGCTGTAAGTGCAAAAAAAATCTAACTACTGCGAATATCTTGAGAAGTCCAATTCAAATCAAAAAAAGCATGCAATATTTTTTGAGAGCTACGGTATTTATTAGTGCTAAAATTAGCCCTCACCATCTTTTCAGGGGTAGGCGGGGGTAACTTTGAAATTTTAAATGGGAAGCCCTATTTTTTATTGTAGATTCAGATTCTTCAAATTTCTTGTCATTGTTTTTATACGGTAGATGGCGTTGTAATCACACGAAAAAAAAGTAATTCGAATGTCTCCGGAAAAACATTTTCAATCTAACGGAAAAAATGCTTGTCCATTATTCCGAGTACTGCACTTAAAGTAATTAGTCTCCGGAAATCAAAAAGATAAAAAACTACTTTTAGCTTAACACAGGTATATAGACGTGGACGTAGTAGTTTTCCATTCCCTTTTTTGCAATTACAGCGCTAGCTACAAAATATATTAAAAAATTTTTGGGTAAATATAATAAAATTTTTTCCCGTAGAATCCGAATCTGCAAAAAAAAAAAAAATTCGGGGTTCACATTTGAAATTTCAAGGTTGCCCCTCACCCTACCCTCTGCAAGGATATTTCATAAGAACTTTTTTTTTTTTTTGACAAGACGTATATTTTTTGAGATATTAGACCTTTCCGGGACTTTTTATTCACTCGGTATAAAAGATTAACCTTGAGAATATGCCTGAGAAAAGTTTTCTTGTTTGGTAACTCGTGGCATTCGAGCAATGCCATTAACTTTGAAATGCCATCTCACTAACATCGCCTTAGAAATTAAAAAAAAGAAATTTTTCGCTTCTTCTGACTGGATGAGTCAAAGAAGTTTTCGACTCTGTACATGTATTGTTACATTAGTCCTTCATCATAGCAGCTTATGATGTCAAATGTCAGAACTGAAGAAAATTGTTTGGTGCGATTTTATAGGCGAGTGAACGTCTTCAAGATTTTGCAGGTGCAAATTACTTTCGAGAAACAGTCATAATTGTCCGAGGGATATAATTTTGGTGTAGGGATTAACTTACTAAATGAAGTCCGAATCGTTGAGTATGGGATTTTTTTTTCCGTGTACCACTCAATTGTTTTATTAAATATTTTATTAAGGCTCTAAAAATAAAAAAAACATGAGGTAAAGAAAGAGTGACATCTTTTAATTTTGCGTTGGCTGGCATTGAAGATAAAAGGCCTTTCATTGTTCAGGAGAGAAGTTTAAAAATGAAAAGTAATTGCAAAGAAAGAGCGAAAGAATGAAAGAAAGAGGTAATCGAGAAAAATGGAAGTGAAGAAACTTTGGAAAGTGTTGTTGTCTGAGTCAGTGGCAAATGATTCATGGGGAGCGCGAGAGGAGGTTCGAGCGTGTTTTGGTGGTGCCTAGTGTGTAGGTGGAAAGGATTGTTCTTTGGAGTGGTGGAAGGAACAAATGGTTTAGAGAGCGAATGGGTCCCTCTTAAGACAATAATGATGATTCCTTGGCACGAAACCCTCGGAGCGGTTGTTATTGAGCTCGCGGGAGAAGATGGACATTTTGAGGTCACTCGAGAGGGTGAGAAGAACAGCTGACATATCCAATCCATTCCCCCGCTCGACTGATTACTTTATTCCCCCCACCTATCTACCCATCCCTCGTTCGTCCTTTCATTTTTTCCCCTCGTTTTTCTTGGCCTCTCTTTCTGTCTCCTCCCATCCTTCTTTTTCTTTCTCTAATTCAATAAGATAGAAACTAAGCGGTCGTTAACTTCTTAAGGAAGATGAATATCTTCAGGATTACCCGAGTCACCATTCGAAGCGAGATTTGCCATTGCGAAGTAATAATAATCGATAACAACCGAAGTTGTTCAGTAGTCAC
>JAHWFO010043799.1:1534027-1556630 GCA_023313115.1 Rhysida immarginata
GTCAAACTCGCTCAGCTATACACAACATTCTAACACGAGCAAAGTCGGGTAGAACTGCTAGAGGGCCATTAAAAGGGCCATGCATTGGGAGCATTTTAAAAGAATTCTTTTCGGTTTTTCAATATGATTTTTTACTGTATTAATTTTAAGCTTTTTCATGTGTTCATTTTTGCTGTGTATTCAGATTCATATATCGCAAAATTTCATCAAAAAAGAGCCCGAGCAATGCCAGGAATACCAGCTAATACTTTAAACTCTTTCAGGTGGTCGAAACTTGGTTGATTAGTTTTCATTACTCCAGTCGTGGCTAGATAATAGGGTGATTCCTAGAAATTAGAGCTAATGAAAAAAAAGCAAGTATTAAAATTAGGACTAATGAACAAAAACAATTATTACACTATTGAATTATATTATTGTAATATTATAATAACTTTGATTTTTTTTACCTTAATAATTAAAAGCATAAGACAATTAACATGCATTTATCTAATTGCTGTAGCTGTGAAAAATAATTAAGATAGTTGTCTTATTTTATCTTATAAACGGTTACTCCCTTCCCATTTGATTATTTGCTACCTGACAATCGATGCTGTACAGAAATGCACTCAGAATGTTTTTTTCGGAAGGGCTGAACTGAGCTCTTCTTCTTCTTTTTTTTTTTTTTTGTTTTTTTTGTTTTTTTGTTACCTCGAGATCAAGGGTATTTCGTATAGGAGGAGGAGGGAATTAAAGTTTTCCTGGGGGAAAATTGAGACATTTGAAGGAAGAATTTTAATCTTGGGAAGAGGGCTAGCCCAATGCGCATCATTGAACTGGACGTTCTGTACTCTAAAAAAATGGAGATGCAGAAGGGGAGCAATCTCCTAGTCAGGTGCCATTTTGAACTCACAATTTTTATTTAAATTTTATTGACTACTTTTTCATTACACAGACGTTTTACATATTCCTTCTACGCATATGATATTTTGTCTGATTCCAACAATGAAAAATATCTAATTTTTTTTTATAATGAAATTGAAATCATTCAAAATTATCGTCCAATTGTTCGTATTCGATTTCATTATTACGTTGCAGGACATAAATCTTATCAGTAGAATCAATACATTTCAACCCACATCCTTACTCCTTTCTATTATCCAACAATCTCATGTTATCCGTGGGGCATGAAATATGTTTATTATGGAGAATGTAATTCTAGATTGGTTTCAGAAAATGAAATTAGAACTGTATTCGGCAAGATTTTTTCCTTCGTTTTGGATCGCTATCAAAAGGCAATGGGGGAAGTCTCGTTATAATGAAAGAAAGAAAATTCTTTTTTTTTCTTTTACCCGAATGAAAATTTAATGAATTGGAAAATTTAATGAGTGCCATGGTTTCATGCGATTTACTCGATGCTAGACTTTTTGGTCATAAAAAAACAAGGCTAGCTATAATCTTTCATTTAAGCATAGTTCGTTTATTATCATGTATTGCAATAAGATACAAGTAAATATCTAATATGGAAGATGTAGAGAACGCAGATACTCTTTTTTAAAATTAAGTTTGTTTTTAATAGATGTTAAGGACCAAATGAAAAGGTTCTTGTTTAAAAAAATGGAGAAAATAATCTTGTCGCTTGACGAAATTTCTCGTGGCGACGGTTACTTTTGGTAGCAGCCAACTTCATCAATTTGAAATAACCCTTAATTAAACATAATTACTAGACTATATTAAGGTGTATTTAGTGTTCTTTGAAATAATTTAAGATAGCATTTAAAATTCAAAGTTTGAGATGTTATTTTTCTATTTTTCTAAATTAGTCCATATTTTCAATTTTTAATAATGCATTGAACGTAATTACAGTGTTTTGTCATTATGAAAACTGTTCCTGTAATAGGAAATATTATTATTAAAGCACGAATCTTTTTTTAAACAATAATTGTCAAGAATTTATCAATTTTATATTTAAAAAGTTTTCATTACTTTTATTATTTCTAAATTTAAAAATGTAGAACTTTGCCTTGCAAATAGCCTAAGCGTTATGTGTATTCGCTAATTTATTAAAATACAAGAACTATGCGTCACCAATCATTCAAGGAAAGTGTTTGTGTATGTGTGTGTGTACTCAACATACCCCGTTGAGAATATCCATTTGCGTACTTACCATTCTCGCGACTTGCCGTGAATCGATTGCATAGCACGCAACCCTCTAAGCTATACTATTGTCAAATTCAACATTGAACGAGGAATGAAAAACTTTCTTCTTACAGTGAGTTCTCGTCCTTGTTTTGACATATAAACAACAATTTGGGGGGCGTAAAAGGAAACTTAGCACAACTGTGTTTACAATCTGTTACATTAGCCTTCACCACACTTGTTTCTTTAACAAAAGAAAAGGTAATAAAGCTCAGGTTGTCAAGTTCATGCTACATTGGAATGTATATGATATCCACGTTCCTTCTCTTCCCATTCTTCTTTTTCACTCTGTTTATAAAGTGTTTTTTTTGTAATATTTGGCCGACCACCATGTAAAGGTGGTGGCCTATGTTCTCATTCACCGCAAGCCTCCAACTCCATCATCATTGGTGAACTTTGAATGTTACATTATATTAAGTAGCGAAGCACTTATTAGTTGCGCAATGTCCGTCTGTGTGTCCGTCCCATTCATATTTTCCACATTTTTTTGACGTAGAAGGTTGAAACTTGGAAAGTAGCTTACCATAGGCATATCTTACTTCACTATTCTGTTTGGTTTTTATTGGCTTACTGGCGTCGGAGTTACGAGGTGGGAGTCAGAGGGACCAAGTGATCTACGTGGTACTTGAACTCAGGGCTCCGCTACTTTCCTATACTGTCCTCGGTGGAATTAATTTCTTGTTAGTTATTAAGTTATCATATTAATTATAAGGAGTTACAACGTAATATCATTCACCCCAATTCAATTTTATTTTTCACTGAAATCGATTTAAAGCTTGTGATTCGAAAAGATATGTTGAAATTTTGCAAAAAAGAAAAAAATTAAATTACGCAGCTAACTCTTCCGAAATGATAAAACAGCAGAGCCAAATGAAATTAATACACTCTTAGAAGTTTCCTTAAACTGTGCCTTGGTATATATTTTTTATGATAATTGGTTAAGCCTTTTAAGCGATATTACTAGTTTTCTAAAAATGAAGAAGTGATTGTAGCATTCATACCAGCGAACAAAAGTCAATACATTCGAAATATGAATAATAGAATAATCTTTGTACATAAATTATTTGGCTCTGGTTAGCCATTTTGGAGTCATTATATTTTATGAATCGTGAATATGTGTTGAACTTTCGCGAAATAATTTCCGAGATTCATTCCGAAATTTTGGAGGTAAAATAGAATTATCTCACAAGTTTGGAGATAAAATAGAAAGTTTTAGAAATAAGAGAACTTCGATTAAATATTTCTTCTAAATTTTACATTGCGAAATTTGACATCTGATACTGCAAAATTGGCAACGTATACTACATCATACGTAGTAGTAGGAGGCCTGTGCGGATGTACCATTCCACCATTTCAATATCTTTTATATGAAATAAAACCGATACTATCTCATAGTCTAATGTAGATCGATTTTTAATATATGTGAACGCTTTCTACTACCAGAATCTTTTTTTTTTTTTTTATAAATGTGCGAGATGAAGGGAAGAGGGTGAATGCACTTCTGGAATGAATTCGGTGGCCGCAGGAGTAAAGGGGGAAAGAAAATGGCGGGGCCTATAAATCGTTTGAATGCTACATTCCCCGTTTTTCACGGGCTACGCTTCTTAGAAGTCGAGGGAAAAGGGGGATACAAACAACCTACAGACCCTCATAAAGAAGCTACTTTTAAGGTTAATATTTTTTTAGGCCGAGAGAGCCTAGAGTAGGGATGATCATAAATACGCACTTTCATGCTAAAAAATAAATAAAAATCCTGCTTCACTTTTTCATTTTGTCAAGTACTTTATCCTCAGAAAAATTATACGCCCCTATAAAATTACACCATAAATATTTGATTTTCATAACAACTTTGCACATTTAGTTTACCATTAAATTTTGTGTGCGAGGGCGCTTGTTTTTACCATTACGATAATAAATTCATTATTGCCGCGCGAATGGAAGCGTTTCCATCAAATTACGGAAAAGGGATTCTAATATTAACTTTCGGAGAAATTTTAAAGAAGAAATTAACGTTCTTAAGAACCAAATGGTTTCAGCGCCATACAAAATAGTTCGGCTCTCAAGGCCCACATTTAAGGATAACAATTTTTATTTAGGTCATTCATATAATCTATTAAAGAGATTAATCCCAAATCTTGTCTGTGTTTCTTAGCTGATATTTATATATATATATATATATCTACAATGGCAAGCGGCAGAGAACATACAAAATAAGAGCATATACTGTATGTTGATGTCATTTAGTAGTCTAGGTATTTTTATATGGCATTCTAGTGCCTTCTGTGTATTAATACGGTAGTAAATCATTGCGACAATTCAACCTCCTTTCTAATTCGTAAGGGAACAAATATAGTAGAACCTCGAAAATTCGAATTCCTCCCTAATTCGAAGTTTCAGCTTATTTCCTTCCACTCCGGGGTAAAATCCCTACAATTCGAAGTAAAAGAAGCTCCATAAATCAAATTTTTTTGGAGAAAAATTAGCCTCTGTAAATTAACGCAAATAAATTCGCCCTCAAATCGAATTTTGTCAATCGGGACCTCTATAAATCGAATTGATGTCAGTTTATCTCTTTCCTGTTAAAAGCTTTTAAAAGCGGTTCTGATTGGTTTTCGTTCATATGCAGTTATGATTGGCTTTAAAGCGTATTCGATTCCAATTGGCCAAATAATCGTCCTACTAAATAATCTGCACTTTTTTAATTCTGTACTAAATTCTAAGTTATTAATATTAGAATTATTGAATCTGTTATTCTAATTGCTTTTCAGTAGATAATTATACAGGGTGAGTCATTTAACCTGCAATTTTCTCGTTCAAAAATAATTTATTTATTTTGCAAATTTCAAAATATGGAAAAGTTTTACCTGTAACAAACTACTTTTAGCATAATCCAGGAACAACGACGTGGACGTAGTAGTTTTCTGTTCCCTTAGGGGTGCTTGATTTAGAGTCCCCTCGCCTCTCATCTTTCAATTAAATCAAGTGCTCAAAATGATGTCTTTCAACTTCAATGCATTGGCAGAGATGAAGGTGGCCTGCAACAGCCAGCAGTTTCCACAGTCGAGGAGGGGGGGGGGGTGAACGTCAAAACTGTCATGTTTTTTATAAAAACCCCAATTTAACTTTTGTGTCGGAGCCAGCCCTGCAATCGAGCGAGCAGGCTTCCCGTTATACTCCCTTGTAGTTATCTGCAACACCCTGTACACAACTGAGAAGTGTGTCTGCTTCAATTTGGGCACAAGCATTCCTGAGTCGCTCAATCGTATTCTCACGAGTTGTGGGCTCTTGTTTATAAACTTTTTCTTTGAGATAGCTCCACAGAAAGAAATCTGGCGAAGTAAGATCTGGTAATCTGGCAGGCCAATTTATCGGACCATTTCTACTAATCCAGCGATCATTAAAATCACGAATGATTTCACATGTTACTGCTGAATAATATGCACTTCTAGCCTTAGGTCCTCAATTAATATTGGCAGTTCATTTTCGAGAATATCTCGGTACGTTACACAGTTCAAATTGCCTTCACTGATGTAGGAGCCGATGAGTTTGTTGCCAATTATTTTACACTACATGTTGATTGTCCAAGGACACTGATGTTCAACTTGACGAAGCCAGTATGAGATGAATGTAATGGAATGGTTAATCGAAAGATGACTCATCGGGGAACAATACCTAACGAAAGAAATTCCGCTTTTCTTCTGTTTGTTCACGTGACCACTGACAAAATGTTACCCGATTTTGGAAATCAGCGCCATGAATAACTTGGTGCAAAGGCACATGATAAGGATGATATTTATGACGCTTTAAAATTTTCGAAACATTGCTTTAGGACAATTCGGAATCGCGAGCTATTTCTCGTGCACTAACATGGGGACTATGGGCCACTGCAGCTAATACAGCAATTTCATTATTTTCACCAGTGACTGTTGCTCGACGGGTCCTTTTTTTAGGTTGACCACTTCCTTCGGCAGTAAACTCTTGAACGGTACGGTGAAACTGAGTGCGTGACCGCATTGAAATGATTGACAGCATTATCAAGGTTCCTGCCAGATTCTCCATAAAGAATAATCATTTCAATTTTCTCTTGTACCCTTGAATACTCCATTTTTAACAGTCTAATCGATTGATGTTTTTTATTTTCGAAACAATTTTCGAATTGAAGAAAAGCTATTTCTTGAATTTGTAAGTTTATTTTGTGTTTTTGTAGCTACAAAAAAAAACAACGAACAAAAGAGATAAAATAAATGTTAAATGTAAACATAATAAAAATTAAGATTATTTTTAACATAAAGAAATAGCATTTTCTTACATATACAAAAATATAAGACAACTTAAATGTCGATTTGATCAAGCACCACGTCCACGTCGTTGTTTCTGGGTTACGCTAAAAGTGGTTTGTTACAGGTAAAAAAAAATTCATATTTCGAAATTTGCAAAATAAATTAATTTTTGAACACAATTTTCAAGTGTTTACGATACAAAATGGTATTTACAAAAAGAGGTGCAACAAAGTGTCTTCACATAATTCTGCATTGAAAGGAATCGCACAGAACTATATTTGTTTTGAGAGGCTGTTTAAATATTTACCTAACAAATAACATTCTCAAGTCTCCGTCAAATTGAATCCGTTGCCGATTTGGCAATCAGGAAGCTCGTCCTGAGCAATCCATTCCAAAAATAAGAATACTGAACTGAATTATACAAAATAAAGGGAATAACACGATAAAATGCACGCGCTCTTTAAGCCTCTTTCACTCCACGCACATGCGAGCGATTTTTGCAAGGCGGATGCAATTTTACCAGAACAGCTTTTCTTTCTTTGCTCAATCCGAAACTCTCAGAACCCTTCCCATTGATTGACTTGTTTTATGTGGAGGTACATTGCTTTTCTAAAGCTTTCCCAAACCAACTTGTTTTCGAGCGACAACTTGTGGGATGCCAAATGTGCATTCTGATGTTAGTGCAGCTTCCCATTCTTGGAGAGATCACTGTTGGGAAGAGAAAGGCGATTTATTTTGCTTTTGTTTTTTCCAATAAACTAGGACACGAATATAATCTATCGTGTCGGGAAAAACTGCCTATTCATTTTCTATTTTAAGATAAACGGCCTAAAGTGTTTCGAATGTTGTTGCAGCTGCTGTCCGTTTTTCGTTCTATGGGTTCCCGTAATTTGACTCACGCAGGATTTTAGTATGCTTTTTGAAGAGGGTATTCCCTCCCTTTGAAGGGGCGTAAGTTTTACCAACTTTTCTTTTTATTCTAATAGCCTGAAATTTATTGACTTTACCTACACATGGGAAATCCGATTAATAAAATTACTGCCAGAATAGCAAAGAAGATGCTTGATGAATGCTTGTTTTATCATGGTTTATGGGCAATTTTGGACGGAAAATTACATAATTGATAAAATAATCGAGACCTAATTTATTGCTGTTAGCTCAGTGTTCAGTGGTCGGGGCAACGGGCGTGGACAAGGAAAATCGAATGCTTTTGTTAATTAACCAGCACAGCATAATTATAATTGTGTTGTTGTTGTTCTTTGGCCTTTAAGGCAGAATCATAGATAAAAATGAAGGAGGGGTATAAAAACTTTTTAATTATTTTATTGCAATAATTTCAATCTATTTATATTTGTTTTTGAAGGTAGGGCACTATCTGTTCATTATGTTGTATTTTCAATGAATTCTCATTTTGTGATGTTAATGAACTTGAGTTCATGGAGTGAACAATATAGAAGAACAAATTAACTTGCCTTTTCAACTCTCCAGGCAGGAAATTAATTTGAACAAAGATTCATTTCTGCTGATTTTTTTTCCTTTTTCCTTATTCATAATCAAGTCAATTTATAACAACTTTTATACAAGTTTATTCTCTATACACCAAAAAGGAAGAATCCAATTGAAAATCTCAATTGTCAGAAGATACAATGGCTATCCTGACTAAATTAAATGATTTCCTGTGGATATGAAAGGAATTCTGAGTCATTTTAAGATTGCAGTATACATTATCTTATATAAATCTACACTATGTACACACTTTATTAGAAGAACTAACATTCTAATTTATGCAACCGTATGTAAATCACGATGAAGGTAGCTGTAACTAGAACATAGAATGCAAATACATTGCGTGCACAATGATTTAGCAGTGCAGTTTAATTAATCTTGGGTAACACAAAAGAGTTAACGACTTCGAATATGATCTTGCAGGAACAAGAAGAGTATTTCGAAAACGGCTATTATCTTGGGCTTTTCATGTGCAACTGTATCTCTGGTGATAAGAGAACGACGATTATGGAAGAAAACTTCAAGCGTCAAACGCAAATGTAGCCGGAAAAGGCGATGAAAGAGATAACAGGCGACTGACAGGTGTCGTCTGCGGCAACAGAAGAGAAACAACACGACAGATTACAGTGCAGTATAATACAGATGAACAAAATACCCGGTGATTCAGTCAATTTCTGACCATTTCACTCGAATGACGTGCATTAGAGATAAACAACTGAAAGAATATAAGCGCCATATCGAATTTCTAAATAGTTGGAGTTTGTATTGTTGCAACGGCGCTGCATGAAATTCGTATAGTTGAAAAATGGCGCCCGCTTTATCAACAGAGCAGAAATGCAAGGTTGTCGAATGGTATTTCGAGACAAAATCACCCGTAACCGTGCAAAGAAAGTTCCGGAAGGAGTATAAGTGTCGAGACGCACCAGGCAGGCAAGCAATCATGGATTTTGTCAAGCAATTTCGTGCCACTGGATGTGTTAAAGGCAAGAAAAAAGGCGGGAGCGAAGCTCGTGTTCGAACGGCCGAAGTTGTCGAAAATGTTCACACAAGGTTGGTCGATTCCCCTACCAAAAAATCTGTTCGCCGCCTATCCATTGAAGAAGGGCTGTCTTATACCACGACGTGGCGAATTTTGAGAAAGGATTTACACCTGTTCCCATATAAGATCCATTTTTATCAAGAGTTAACAGACACTGGAAGACAGAAGCGACAACAATTTGCGATGGAGTTTGGAGCAAAAATGGAAGCCAATCAGGACATTGTGGACAACCTGTGGGTGTCAGATGAGGCCTTCTTCCATCTGTCAGGTGACGTTAATAAACACAACGTTCGTTTTTGGGGTTCCCAGCACCCTCATGAGATCCATAAGTCACCTCTTCATCCACGAAAGGTTATGGCTTGATGCGCGATTTCCAAAAGAGGCATCATTGGTCCGTTCTTTTTTGAGGGCACCGTAACGTCACAGGCTTACCATAACATGTTGGAAACCTTCTTCATCTCCGAGCTGCGAAGGAGGCGTATACCGCTTCGACATCAATGGTTTCAACAGGATGGGGCTAGGTCTCACACCACCAATGAAGTGCTCGACTTTCTCAATCAGAAATTCGGAAACGTGTCATTTCAAACAGGTTTCCAGATCGATTCGGGAGTGGCTTTCTTTGGCCCTCTACGAGTCCTGATCTAAACCCATTGTGATTTTTATCTCTGGGGGTTCCTTAAAGACAGTGTGTTCACTACAGCACCAAGAACCCTAGACCAGCTGCGACAAAGCATCGTCGACTGCTGCACCCTTGTGGATGCAGAAATCCTGGATAGAGCTATGAACAACTTCACCATTCGGCTGCGAGCAGTTCAAAACGTTCGTGGTGGCCACATTGAGCATATCATCAAGACTTTTCCACGAGAATAAAAACTCCGAACTGCCTAAAATATCATATTGAAATGCTAAGTTTGTAAACATTAATGGGTCAATAAATCATAGTACTGAAATGGTCAGAAATTGACTGAATCACCCTGTATATATCATACCGAAAGCATAACAAGAAGAATCAGCAAGAGACCATGATTCGTTATAACAGCAAGAGACCATCCAGGTTGGGTTTTCTTGCATAGGAAACCAAGGACAGCTCGCCTGTTATGGGACAAGGAGCATCGAAATTGGATAATTCATGAGTGGGGAAAAGTAGTTGGTTCGATGATTTTCGGTTCCTTCTCCATCGTGCTGAGAAGATGGTAGAAACAACACGACTCCATGACCAGCTAAGTGACAACGCTATAGGAAGGGGGAGATGAAATAATTGTCTGAGGAAATTTTTCTGGGCCACACTTGATAGCACTGAAAACATCTGTTTATACCACAACCTATCTCAACATTGTTGCAGACCAGGTGAACCCCATCAAAGATGCAACCCCATTCTATGGTTGTTCCCAGATACATATGGCCGTATTACAACAGGACATCGCATTTTGTTCCATGCTCGAGTAATCTTAGATTGGTTTAGTGAAGATGATTCTGATTTCCAGCTGCTTTATTGGTAGGCTTAGTCATTTGATCTCAAAACGGAACGAGATTTATGAAACGAGATGGAAAGATCCATTTGAAGCCGACAAACGCCACCATCTAATTTGAACCAATTGAAAGTTGCTATTATACAGGGCGGTTCCAACACCTTGTAGAAACTATGCCTAAGAAGATTTAGGGGTGTAATCAGACCTAAAAGTGGGCTAACTTATTATTAGTTTCGTGTCTCCAATAAGTGATCACTTAATGTATACAGGGTGAACAAAAACAATAGGGACAAGCTTCAGGAGGTGTTTCCTGGTCAGGAAAGGAACAGCGAACTCTCATATGAACATATGTTTCGAAATGGACGGTTTGTCAGCAATAGAACAATTAGTAAGAACATGACATTACTGTGAGAGTGATTGTGTCAACGTTACAAAAGATGTTCGAAATGGCCTCCCTCCGTGTTTGCCTCTTCCATCACAGGACGCCTTCTCATAAAAGGGCCTTCTCCGTGATTCGGATGTTGCTGTCTGTCGAGATACTTTTCTTGGTACATCCGTGATAGCCTCTCGGTTATTCCTATATGCTTCTCCGTATGTGAAGATCATCTCAGCGTGTTCCTGATACGATTACCGCATCATTGTACCTGCGTTCAAAAGCAACTCTGCAACAGAAAAAAATAAACACTGTCTGTATCATTATGGGGGCATGATGTCCTGCATACAATTATTGCCATTTCCATGGAAACTATGCATTTCGAACTTATTTTTTATATGAATTTTTTTGTTGCTTTTCATGTGAGGAATCGCCCCCTGAGTTTTGTCCTTATTGTTTTAGTTCATCTTGCGTATACGTATTAAAAAGGACAAGAAAGAAAGATGGACGATATCCTTTATCAACAATCCTGAAATCATGGCTACAAAACAAAGATAGTGATCTAATATAAGATTTCATTCAAATTGTCCCAAAATTAGAGATTAATGGATTCGCGTACTTTTGGCCGAATACGTTTACAGTGCAGCAGTAATCGTTGATGCAATCTCCGACCTGGAACAGAAGGACCACGCTCTGAGTGGGCTTCATGCTGTGATCTGCCAAAGCATATTCACCTCTTACGCCTATGGAAAAATGGATATCGGGTCAAACATTTTTATCAACTGATAGAAATCCTCCTTCAGTTATTAATTCGAAATCTAAATGTTATAATCACAGATCGTGAAATATGAATCTTTCGAGTGAATATTTCATTTAAATAAATTCTGTTGAGCATTTAATTATTATGAGATTGCTTAATTAATTATTTGAATAAATTTAGGGTGCGATTAATATTTATATTTCATGGTGTTTTATATCTTGGGTAGAAATATCCCTTTAGTTTGTTTTTTTTTGTTTTAATCTGAAAATGAAATAAAGGCCAATCTCTTTTTCTCTCTTTTTAACTTGAGAGAACTTCTTCTAAACAGGTGAAATATTTAAGGTTTACCTTGGACAGTACAAGGTAGGAGAGCGTAAAAAGAAATAGGAGGAGGAGGAGAAGAGTTAAGGAATGGGGAAGGAAGGGGGTTTAGGTAGGAAAGGAAGGTGGAAGGTTAGTAATGGCGACGAAGGCAGGCAGTTTTCTTCCCCCCTCGGATGTGGCACTAAAGGCAAGACCGGGAGGCACGAGAAAGAAGGGTGGAAGGATATCAGGATGAAATGGGAGGCGATTTTTCAAGGCGTAATCTCCCTACACGGGTCTTCGTGGGGTCAGAGTTGGAGGGTTTGCCGCGAGTAGGTAGCTTCGATCGGACGACGTCGTCGAAATTCTCTCTCTCTCTCTCTCTCTCTCTCTCTCTCTCTCTCTCTCTCTCTTTCTCTCTCTCTCTCTCTAACCCCTATTCCCCACCTTGCTTTTTTCGTTTTCCACCAACCCCCCTCGATTCGTGCTACACAGAAGCCAAATAAAGAGAGAGGAGAGGGAAAGGAAAAATAGATGGGTCCGCTGAAATCCAGTAATAGCTCTCTTCCGCTCCTCATTCTATCCCACCATTTAGTCTTGAAAAGAACTTCGAAAATGGAGCTTAACCGACCACCACTCACATGACAGCCATTAAGAAAAGTCAGGCAAGCAAACGCACCTCCTCCTCCTCCCACCTCCTTTTCTTTCTCGTTTTTTTTCTGCTTTTTGTTTTGTTTTGCTCGTTACTGTTATTTAAAACGAGTGAAAAAAAAGGTAGGGGGTTGTAAAAATGCTTTCATCGACGCGCACGCAGGTGGAGTGCAATGTCCGGTACGATGAAGGGATCGGAAGGGTTTTGTGAAATCTTGAAAACCGTGACATTTTCGGCGAAGGAGGCGGAAACGCTGAGAATGCCATCCAAGTCGAAATGAAATTTAGGAAGCGCGATTTTTTTCTCTTGTTCACGAGTTTCAAATGACGACAGCACAAAAGGAATGAGGGAACCTCTTTTGTTTTTCTTTGTCTTAAAGAGAAGCTCACTGTTGGGAAGAACTTTATTGCCGTGTGTTTTTTCTCCTGAATTTTGAAAAATTTAATACTTAAAAATAGAATAACATTTTTCCTGTCCTCATTTTGTTCAGCATTCAATAACCTCACATGAATTCAGGAATTTAACAAGGAGTGTTAAGGTGTAATATTTCAATTGTATTGCGTACTCGAGAAGACTCCATTGTCGCCTTTTCTTTATATAATCAACAAAACCTTCTTTATCAGAACATACAAGAAATGTAAGTTTCTTACTCTATCTTTTCTTTTCCTCTTTAGCATTTTCAGTGTAAAGGATGGTAAATAACCATTGAAACTATTTGAAATTTGGCCAGAAGGAGATTAGCCTACTGAGACTTACCCTTGCTCTTTCAAGCTTGTTAGTAAAGGGACAAGCAAAAACATCCATGCCCTCAGCAGGATTCGAACCCACGATTCGCTGATCTCGAAAGCGACAAGACGTGCGCTTTGGCACTCTCGCTCACCGAGCCGCAAGTTTCTTAATATTAAATTAAGAATTCGGTGTAATTTTTTAATTCATCTTTTTAGGATAAAAGGATCGCCCAAATGAAAGTGTGACTGCTGTCAATTTGGCAAATGGTTTATTGGTATCAGTGAGCTAAGTATACAGAATGGTATCATTGTCTGCAAATCGCCGTCCTTTCAGAGCTTTCTTATGTGGACCAAAGACAAGGTCGTCTGAAGGTGAGAGGTCGGGGCTATAACCCCTTCTATGTTCGAGGACTTCCCATCGAAATCGCTGCAGCAGTAATCACACGAGGGCGGGCATTGTCGTGCAACAGAATAACCCCTTTGGACAACATACCACGTCGACGATTCTGGGGCTATACGGGAGATGAGAAATGGTTCCACGGCCAATCCAGGCGGCTTTTCACCCAGGTTATTATTCATCATCTCGTGGATCGCCGGGGCGCCTGTATTACCTTTCAAGGTAGTTATGTATAGGAATTTTGTTCCGTATGAATCACTCTTTATTCTGTATAGTTATCACACTGAAGACATTAAACCATTTGCCAAACCGACAGTAGTCCCACTTTCATTTGGGCGAGCTTTATATTTTAACCTTTAATATTAAAAAAAGGTTAAAATAGTTGAGTAAAAGATAATTTAACAAATTACACCAGTTGAAATTACCTTCCAATTTGGTGCTATTTGGGAATGGATAGTGGAACAGTTCGACTCCTTGGACACAATCTCATTTCCAGTGCATCAGACATAGGTATCAGACAAATAAGTAAATATGACTAGCCTTAGAAGAAATGATGCTACTTGGTTTGTAATCTTTATAAAAACGCATGTGTACATGAAGTTTAAATCACTATGAATACCAAGAACATATTACCAAGAATATGAATATACGGAGTGACCACTTCATTAGGATTATATGCTTAGTCTTAAATCATCTCCTTTGCCATTTAGAACAATTTGAAGTCATCCGGATACTCAAGATTCCGCCATCTCTTCTAAACCATTATGGGGGGATTTGTACTATAACGATCTGGAATCCACATCGAAATTGGTATAGAAGTTGCCATAAATACTCGATGAGAGTGAGATCAGGAAATGGACTGGCTACTGAATGGCCAAATTGTCTCTTTTATGATCTTGAAGCCGGCCTGATCCAAAGGGTTTCCGTTTCTAGACTTTGTTAGGTCGCGGGCATCGATGTTTGTGTTTGTTCCAGAAATGCGTAAAGGTAATAATCACGTGAAAGCAAAATCTAACATTCTGTTAATAGAAAGTTAATAGTCATCTAAAGGGCTCAATATGACAGTCAGGAAGAGAGAGAGAGAGATACTGAACGATAATTGCATAGCAATCGAAATGTAGGCTACATCTATGGTTTAATAAATTACATTGTGGGAAAGTGGAAGCCTCTCTCTCTTCTTGATTATAAATATCCACAGTTTTGTTACTCTATAGTTTTATGGCATAATATGACCTACATGATGACGCGTACAAAAAACCTAACGAACTAACCAACTTTTATAGTCTTGAAATCATTCGCAGATGATACATTCTTTGTCAAGTATTGGTTGACAATGTTCATCTGTATTGGAATATACTCCATATGAAGGCCCTCAAAAATGTATTCACTTAAGCTATGAACCAACAATATAAAGTGCGTATGGACACATGAACCATATGCTAATACTCCATCAGAATGATACAAATGGAATCTTGATCATTTACCAAGCAAAGTTTTACCCAATCTTTTACCATCCAATTTTAACAAGGAACGTTTTTCCTAGTAAATCCAGGTCGCAGATATTGACTTTCTATTTTTCACTTTTTTCATTAATTTCGGAGAATACTCCTAAGACCTTTAAAGATCAAAATATTTTCGGAACTTGCTTTTTTAATACCCTATGGGTTGCATCGTAACGAAAAGATGTCTTATACGTTCAGTGTTGAATTTTGCTGTTTTACCAATGATGCACTTTTTGACAAAAAAAAATCGACGCAGTAAGAAGGAAGTAAGCAATTGACACAAAAGAATACTCTAAATATCCATGCATAGAAACGAAGAAATGATTAGATTTTGAGAATATTTGGATGATTTATTGGACAGAAGGCGTCATACAATATGAGCAAGTACGGCGTTGATCCATCTCAGCAGGAAAATCATGTAACCACAAAAATAATTCGAGGTATGAAACGCAAGATACGTATTTCGAAGGCTATGCATTCATTATTAACGACAAGTCTCAATCCTTTTTTTTATCGCTGGCTTAGATTTTATAAAGTTGTCGGATGGTGTTCTAAGGCAGTAATCTCAAGTATAAGGAAGACTCATTGAATAAATATAAGATGGCCTTGATAACCATAAGTTTCAAAGCATATTTTTCTAGTGATCTGCGATTCGTCGATATTCTGGTATGGTCACTGGCGACGCCCCATCACATCTTACATATGTTCAACAGTTGAAAGATCTGGCTATCTGGCTGGCTAAAGTAATGTGTCGCAAGAACGGGGTCAATCCATGGAGAGGTATGAGATGCATGTAGCCGAGCATTATTATCTTCTTGAAAAATAAGCCTTAAATACCGCGAAAGGAGTAGCAACACAACGGGTCATAGAATGTCTTGAACGTACTGTTGTGCTATGAGGGTACCACGAAGTGCCAAAGGGGCCTCGCTGTCAAACGAAATGGCCACTGTAAAGAGTTATAGTAAGATAAGGGTCTTGTGCTGTCCGGAGCCATGTCCAGACACGTCTGCAAAATTTTGATCTTTGCATAGCCAGTCGAAATATATTTGCATATTGAGTTTCGTTACGTTTGATTCATTTTTTTCAGGGTGGGGCGATATTTTTGTCAAAGACTCTATTTTTTTTAATCTGTACGCTTTGAATAAATCCCCTTTGCATCATGCAATGATACATGAAAATCCAGTATTTCTAATTAAACACTTAGTGGGTGTGCTTTACATTAAAGAGAACTTTCTCTCAAGAGAAATTGTGGTGGATGGAACATATTACCATTGGCCTTTATCACTTCGCAATTTCCACTTACAAGGGAACCCCAGATAGCCTTTTTTTGCGCGCAAGCACACCGTGGAAGCGATAGCGTTGCGCGGCAGTGAAGCGCCCCGGGAGTGCGCAGAGTTCAAAAAACATGTCGGAAAGAAGGGAAGCAAACTTGTTAGCGGCGATCGACAAAGAATTGCAGTTAGAGCACTGTTATTAAGCATAAAACCTTAATTTTGCTGTACAATTATTCGTCTCGAAATAATTTATAAGATGAGGTAGGCATCCATGAATGCTACATAAAGCACCGCGATACATACCCCCTCACCAACGCAACGTATTACTCGACGTTGCACACGAAGCCAGCCCCGTGTTTGATTACCGAATTACTTAATAAAATGAAATAATAAATTAAGGAAATGGTTATTAATTACTCTAGACATTTTGTACTGGAAGGCAATTAGCTAACTGTAATAATCTATTTTAAAAACTAAGTTTGTTTAGAAATTTGAGAAGCCATTCAATTGCTATCTGCTGCTGTCTATTTCATTTGAATAGGATTCGTGCTTATTGCTGTGAGTAGTGGAAGAAAGAAGTTCCGTTAAGCGCATTAATACACCGCTTTAACAATGGCTCAAATTTTTTCGTTTTCGTGGTTTATTTTGAAAGAAACAAAAATCCACACTCTCTTATTTTGCAAGCATCTATTGTAGCTTCAATTGAGTAACATATTTCAATTTGGTGGAAATCTGTGACATACATGTTCGAGGGATTCCCTTGTTAGATAATCGAGTGTTCCGTGCTGTAGGCGAATTTAATTTCTTAACACTCAATTTTTTTAATAAAAAAAGCCTTAAAACGTATTAAAAATGCAGATGGGAATTAAATTACATTTTCTCCTCTGTTCATATAAATAATGGATTGAATTGCGCCTAGGGCCGCAGAACGCTCTTCCAAATTTAATACAAGACGGTTCGTTGGAGGTGGCTTTTATCGGGCCGAATATGAAAAAATGCTCCAAATTTAACCAAATTTGGTTTATATACTTACTGTGTCTGTTTGTAAGTGTAAGAATTTTTTCGTAATTTTAGAATAAAAAGAAGGATTTATAAACCCTTAGTAAAGCATTGTACTACAGCCTACAGATTGATACTGAGCATCAATAAATGTTATTAAAGAAGACAGACAAAAAAAAAAAAAAGACATGATAAAACTCCTTACCAAGGCCCAATAACATCGAAAATTTAAGATGGTACGAATATTTACCATGAACCAATAAAGGGCTACGTTTTCATATTTTAAAATGCTTAAAAGTTAAGAGCTTGTAACTTATTTTAAAATTAACAAGAGATTATTATTTTTGTAAAATAACAACAACACCGACAACAACCAAAAAATTTTCTATGTACAATAGAAATTTTTGAGATTTAGACTGTCCATAATCTGGACTGTCTTAAAATTTGAATAGTAGCTAGTTTTTTCCTCATCGATGACCTCGTTCTGAGCAATTTCGATTTAATAAGATTAATAGATAACAATTATCTTTTTCATAATTACGTATGGATACGAAGGTGGCAACCATCACTCTACTTTTATTTTGAAACGAATTTATTGCTTCTAATTTATTATTTATGAAAATTATGTCACTGTCCTGGAACCGTAAAAATATGATGGACTCATAATTTTACTCTGTCAAATTGTCAGTATGTCACTCTCTTTCGCTCAAATTATGTAAATGAATTTAACCTACATTTTCCTCTGTGAACGCCCTATCGAATGTTATTTAATTGAGTGCACTCTATAACAATGCTGGTGGTTGTAAATTTTTGGGGGATAAATATAGAATCAGAGGGGCTCTTAAGAAGATTGTAAAATCCACTTTTGATAAAGTGCTTCAGTTTAGAAGTTTTTTTTCACAGAAATTATTTAATGGTTTCCTTTTAAAAGTTAACGCACATTTCCTCTTTTCGTGACATTGAATAGTTTGTTCGCTAGTTTAGGTAGCGTGGGGGAAAAGTAATCTTCCTTTTCAAAATGTCTCCCCCATGTTGTTATTTATCAAATTTTTAAAAAGTTTCCGTCCAATTTTTAAAGCAAAAGATGAGCGCTGGAAAGCCTCGCCCCCGTAAGTTTTAAATTTTATACTCGCCTCGAGGGATAAACTGGCCTCTCTGATTTATTTGCCACGGTTTCGTAATTTAAATTTTTACGGTCGGCGAGGTTCTCGTCTCGAACGTGGGTATTCGTAGGGAACTCACGTTTCATCGTCACGTCTTAACTCTTAATTTTTCCAGGAATTCAATAGAAATTTTTCCCAGCTTTTCCCCACCTTTATTGACTTTACTTGCACAATCGATGTCTGGGACGTGGAAGGAGGTCTCAGACTCGCTGACTGACTGATAAGACTCTCTGGGAAAGTGCTGCCGAAAAACTTTATTTTTTTAAAAAAAAAAAAACTTTTTCCTCCGGCGGTTTCAGTGTGTAACGTAATTTTTCCACACATAATTCTTCTCAACTTGTCTCGAGGAACAGTCTTCAGGTGAGACGCCTGTATGCTCTCCGTGCTCGCCTTTGCTTTATTTAAACTTTCCCCTAGAATCGTCTTTTCAGGAAAAAAAATCCTCAGGGTCCTTTTTGTATGCCTGAAATATATTGGATGTCTTGTGTGAAAATTATTATCGCGGAAATATTCTGGATGAGAATATCCCCCAAAAATAGGGATTAGGATTCGATACACTATAAAGCATAAACCTTTGATATTGCTGAATACATTCAGATATTGCTGAATACCAGCTTATTGAAGTAGATGACGTGCATAATAGAGCGTTGATGATGTCTTCCGTGGTTTTCAGCCAATCCAATTTCAAAATAAGTTAGTTAATGGGTAACCTGAACACGTTGCGCCAACTCGATTACTCATGTCGAACATGCCCTTTATTACTTTCCAGTAGATCTTATTTTGTAGTTATAACTATGCGCTGAAATGTTTCATATACAGGGTGATTCTGAAGAAGTGTGTATAACTGTAAGCAATGACAGAGGTGAGCAGAATGAATATTTTCTTTTTATACAATGTGGGTCCGAATTTGAACGCTAACTGAGATATGAACAGAAATAAAAATGCCGCCACCAAGATCAACACGTTAATAACTCAGGTTCAGCAACGCTTAGAGTAATGAATTTTGGAGGAGTAATAGCGTACATCATAAAACTGTGTATACCGTTGAAATTTGATCGTATTCCAACGAGTCGTTTCCGAGTTACGCATTCAAAATCGTAACAGTGCTTACATACGAGTACTAGCCAGCACGTGTTACGATGTTTGCGTAACTCGGAAATTACTCGTTGGAATTCGATCAAACTTTAACGGTGTACTGTACCCTATTATTCCTCCAAAATTCATTATTCTAGGCCTTGCAGAACCTGAGTTATTAACTTGTTGATCTTGGTGGCGGCATTTTTATTTCTGTTCTTATCTCAGTTAGCTTTCAAATTCGGACCCACATTGTATTAAAAAAATGTTCATTCTGGTTACCTCTGTCATTGCTTACAGTTATACACACACTTTTTCAGAATTACCCTGTATAAGATGAAGTGCTTCTATCTAAATCACTGGAATGATAGTTATGCAAACTTGGTTCTTATTTAGCCATTGTGAGATCTTTTAAGAGTCCAAAACGTAGAACCTTCCACAAGCAAACATTTCTGGTCGAGTAAAGGGAAGAGAATAAAAAATTTATTCTTCTAAATATTAGGATATTTTATTTTAAAAAACTAACTCTTATAAACTGATCCTCAAGAAAAAGATGTTAAAGACTGCAACGGTGGGCCTACAAAATTAAATCTTTTTTTTGTTTAGGCTTTTTATAACCCAAGAACGTGAACGAAGATAATTCGAAGATGCAGCGCAATTAAATAAAATATTACAAGCTATGCAGTGTATGATGTCCTTCACTTATAGTTTATGTGAATCCCATGTAAATTGTTAATTATTTTATACAACCACTTTGAGCATCACCGACCTAAACAATCATCCACCAAAGCCACTAATGTCGGTTAATACTGGGTGTTTACAAATAATTGCAGCGGTTTGGCAAAATCGCATTGGGTTTTGGCAGGGTGGCGTTCAGTAAATCACGGACTTGGCAGTGGGAATGTGGTGGAGCACCATCCTGTTGAAAGATCAAATTCTGCATTGTCGGTTTGCAGCTGTGGAAATTTTCAAGTATGGCCTCTAAGGTATAGCTTCTCACACTTTCTTCCGCGAAGAAAAATGGGCCAAAAATTTTGAGATGGTGGCAATTCAATTAGTAACTGTCCTCGCATTAGAAACTGAAATATTCGCAAAAAAAATTCCTCTTACAAGGGAACCCCACATAGCCTAACCGCTTTAACAATGGAGTCCTTGTACGGCTGGTATGCTGAAATTTTTCCGTTTTCGTGGTTTATTTTGAAAGAAACACAATTTCGCACTCTCTTATTTTGCAAGCATCTATAGTAGCTTCAGATGAGTAACATATTTCAATTTGGTGGAAATCTGTGACATACAGGTTCGAGGGATTCCCTTGTTAGTTAAAGTTAAATGTAATTTGATTTTGTACGCATTTTCATCTACTCCATAACCGTTGTTGAACTATTAGATTTTTGGATGCCTCGAACTCTTGGTCCTTTACGCTTTTCATATAACTGACATTTTAACATAAGCCCAGTGACAAATATTGCCCATAGCAGGATTCAACCACGACCAGGTTGATTTGAGAACATTGCCCAGCTCTTACTGGTTAGAAAGATCCGCGAATAACTATATTATAGTAAATATTTTATCAGAATTTAATCCGAATTCTAATTCAGAATTATTAAAATTAACTCTGAAACACAAGTTCACTACGACCATAAACGAACGAAACGCGGCCCTAAGCCTTAGTCACTTTTATCTTTTATTTTGCTACAAGTTATATTCGGCGTATATTTCAAACACGTTTTCATGCAATATTCTCAATCTGTTTACACCACAACAAGCACCATTAAAACCAAACATCATTATTTTCAAACCATATTCATTTATCCTGCCCATGCTGACAAACTTTCAAGCTTCTGCTTCCAATAGCTGATTTCAGCTCTTGAAATATCGACTCCAACTGAGATGGCCTGGGGTTGACTTCCTTTCTCGCCCTGCATGCTGTCGAGAGGGTTTCGTCTGCTTTGACGTTGATTTGTGCACTCCTCTGAAGGATCGACTTGGGGGGCTCCCATTATCACTCCGAGGATGACGTGAAAACAGCAGTTCGTCGATGGATTAAAAAAAAAAACTAGATGAAGCATTCTTGCGCGACGTCCCTGATACAGAACGGTACTGGCTTTCACTTCAACATATAGTCCATTGAGCAACGTGATGAACAATAGGGGAGAAGTTGTCATTTATACATGGCGCATAACACCCACAGGTTCTTGGTTCAATTGCAGTTTGCTTGTATGAATGTAGAAATTTGCTTTTAAACAATAGCTATAACAATAATTGATACCTATAAAGTGCAGCTGTTTTGACAATTTGGGTTATTTTAGAACAATACGAATGACAAAAATTTGACTCCACACGGAGTCCAAATATAGTTCTTTGAAACATCGTCTCCATCGAGCTTCTCGCACCAGTTTTTTTTTGTCCTGTAGACTGGAATTAAGAAATAAATGCCACCTAAATTAAAATGTTCTTCAATGGTAGGTATCGCAATCAAGTCGAATGATATCTACTGTATAGAGTTATTTACAAAGAGTATAACGAAGTTTGACAGCTTGTTGTTGAAGTCAGTCGCAAAATATCATATGAACATAGTCGTATTCCAATTACAACAGATGAAAGTTTTTCCAGTGTAGTAGCAAATAGGTAAACAAAATGTATGTTATGAACTTATAATTAATATTTATTTTAAAAGCATAAGAGAGTATACGATTTAGTATTACAGGTGCTTAAAATGTGCCATTTGAGGCTGAATATATCTCCGACACTTATATTACACATCGAATCATAAACACGAAGTATGGCATCGTTATTGGCCGCATCAGTTATCCGTTAGAGTATTGATGTCGACGCCGTAGAATTGCTGTTTTAGGTGACCCTAAATGTAAAAATCTAAAGGATTTCGACCAGGCGACCTCGGAGGCCAA
>JAHWFO010043799.1:1556640-1696762 GCA_023313115.1 Rhysida immarginata
CTGCAGTTTGCGTTTTAATGGCATCTACATGTTTGGTTTCAATATTACACTTTCAAAACTTTGATCACTCATGTTCTGTAACGAAGTGAAATACGACCTAGGTTCATATATCAGTTATCACTTAAAATGACTTCCCCAACAAATACCAAACTTTGTTGCACTCATTGGGAATCACCCTGTATATTAACTACAATATCTGCAAACTTTAATCGCACAGAGGACTGCATGTTTCGTTTCCCGTGTTATTAGAAATTTGAAAAATGATTCTATATTAAGGTTACGATGATTTAATGGTTATCAAATTACATTCTTCTACAGCACACATAGAAATTGAAACTTTGGTTTGGAGATCCTGTTATACGTATTAAATTCAAAATAACAGGCTAATAATACAGCTTTAATTAGGCTAATAATGCATAATAAAAGACTATTCTAAATGAATGAAGCTACTTTCATGTTTGTTTCTCGTTATTTACCGGGTGTCCCAAAAATTACTGATGGATTTTGAAAATCAATAAAAAAAAGACGGAATGCGATAGATATGTATCGTTTGCAGCCTTATGCTTAGGAAATCAGGGAATTTGATCCCACCAAATTTCAAATTTAGTTAACATTTTCGCCCACAGGTGGCGCTGAAAACTATGAAAAAATAAAAACCGGTATGAAAATGTTGCAAGGACTGTTGCAAAAAACTAAACAATGACATTTTCAACAGCACACGCTATAAGCTTGACGGCGAACTATGGAATGGCGAGCTGAAATACTTCGTTTTATCTATACCTGTTACAGATCGCCTGCAACGCCATCTCTTGGTAGAAATGTTAACTAAATTTGAAATTTGGTGGGATAAATTTCTCTGATTTCCTAAGCATAAGGCTGCAAACGATACATATCTATCGCATTCCGTCTTTTTTTAATTGATTTTCAAAATCCATCAGTCATTTTTGGGACACCCGGTATTATAAGCTGTTAACACGAATAAAAAAAACTCTTAAAGTTTTTATCTGTGCTTGGTGTGCAAGACAACAACGCTCGATCCAGGACACGATTATCACAAAATTACTATAGCACCAACGACTGGCATTTCGTATTTGGTCACATGATTTTACTCCCTGTAATTTTTTTTTCTGTTTGGATAAGTGAAGAACAATGTTCAACTAGTGCCACTGAAATGATCGCTATGGAGATGTTTAAGGCAAGAATTAGCCTACCACCTGGACATTTGCCATTTGACACTTACTCGCCTTCCACATGGAATGCTTGTGATGCATTGGAATGCAGATGAATTTATTGAGACTTTCCTTTTATTGATACCTTACATGTTGTTCTAGAATTAATAGTTGTTTTGTACTAAAACACGTAAAGTAGTTGCATTTGTTAAGAATTGCCCTGTGCATACATGTACTTCGTAAATTGGTTCAGGAGTGCACATTTCATCAAAATAATTATATATATAATAACTGCGAAATTTTCTATAAGATTTTAAGAAAAAGAACTGCGTTAACCTTAATTTAGATCTCTTTCACCTCTCTATCAATATGATTACAGATAAAGCCCTTTAAATTTGTATTATGTTCTTATTTTTAATGGCCTAAAAAGATAGGATGTGAATAGTAATTTACAAGATCCATTATGTATTATCGCATTCAATTCAATGTCTTAATTGGAGATTCCCACATTAGACTACTGGAAGGTTATATTATGCGTACCTTCTAGCATTTTAGTTAAAACGGTCGCTTCTCGGGCCTCGTGAGCATCTTTATAATATTTCCTTTTTCAAATCATTTTTTATATTGTTTAGCATTTTAGCCTTGTTTCATTGATAGTTAATTTGAAATTGATAGAGACTTTGCAATACAATAACGGGAGAACAGAGTTTCCGACTAGTTTCACCATTTATTCTCAGCTTTATCATGGATACACACAAGAGGCTTCACGCCCTTATATACAGAAATATGGTACAATGGAAATGCCGTATATACTCGATATATAGCCGCTCTCGTTGTATTGCCGCACCCCCCTTTTTTAGACCCAAAAATCGGAAATAGATTAACCCGATGTGTTGCCGCAAACCAAACTTCATACTCTTGTCACACAAAAAAATAAAATAATTTACATTTTTTTGACGTGAAACTACGTTTTATTGAAGTGAAAAATTATTCTATTGATGTGAACTGTTATTTTATTGATGTGAATGTTTATTTTTCAATATGAAACTAGGTTTTTTGGAACGAAACTATACCTAGCCGTTCATTTAGCTTCTACCTTTATCCAGTCATTGTATCCAGACTAAATTACTCTTTGACCTTGTATTTTATCCAATCATATTATTTCGATTGCACCATATTTCTATATACGAGGTCTGTTCAAAAAATACGTAGACTGTTTGAATTGCGCGGGCCCTGTTGGTCCCAATCAAAATCGCTTGGTGTCGCCATCTTCTGACAGATCCGCTGATTACAAGGCAGTTTTTTGATTGCAAATATCAGTATTGGTTGATTAGCTACGCGGTTGTTTGTGAAGTGTGTTTTTTTACATTTGGCGAATTTTTAGAATGAGTGACTTGAACGAGCAAAGAGTTGCTGTGAAATTTTGTGTTAAACTCGGAAAAACTGCCACTGGACGAGTGGAAAAGGCCAGAAATGTGGGCGAGAGGTGACTGGTTGTTTCATCACGACAACGCTCCAGCCCATTCAGCCCTCAGAACTCGAGAGTTTTTGGCCAAACACTCGATCACTGTTCTTCCTCACCCACCCTACTCACCTGACCTCGCTCCTTGTGACTTCTTCTTGTTTCCCAAACTCAAAAGACCTTTGAAAGGAAGGAGATTTGAGACGATTCCCGACATAAAGGCAAATGCGACGAAGGCGCTGAAGGACATCACAAAAGAAGCGTTCCAGGACTGTTTCCAAAAGTGGAAACACCGTTGGGATAAGTGTGTGCGTCGGGGAGGAGAGTACTTTGAAGGGGACCCAGATGTGTAACTTCTGAATAAAGTATATTTTGTTTTATGACGTCAGTCTACGTATTTTTTGAACAGACCTCGTATAAGGGCGTGAAGCCTGTTGTGTGGAAGACCTCTTTGGATTAGTCAGGCTTCTTGCCTATTTCAGTGTATTTCATGTAGAATTTATTCCGGAAGGGTGAGAATCGTGTAAGCACTGCTTACGTCCCACCTGAACAAATGTACACTTCACTGTTCGATTGTCGATTGTGTGTATCATTGATAAAGCCGGGAATAAATGGCGAAACTAGTCGGAAACTCTGTTCTCCCGTTATTGTGTTGCAAAGTCTCTACCAATTTCATTGCTAGAACCAATACTAAGGATTCCCAATTTAACGATAGCTAACTTGATGATGCTTAAAGTTTAATTCGTCCATATGATTATTAAAGTTTATAATCTTAAACTTAACCCCCAAATTTAAGATTCGTATGTTGGCGTTTTTTTACACCGCAAAATTTTTCATTGTGTAGATTAATTATGAGAATTGTTTCTTTCAAATTCCAAAATTAATAAAGGGTATTTTGTAGAATAAGAAAATTTATCGTCGGTAGCCAACACGCATATCGACGTCAAAGAAATGCCTTTACAAACCTATCTCATTCACAATGTCTTAAATCAGGTCGTGGCTCGAGATATATTAGTGGAAGGTCGAAAAACCACGATAACTTATTAATTCGGAGCATGTCTTTGACTTAACAGGCTTTGTTACCGACTGATACGTAATCACGTCAACATGGCCAAGTTTAAAAGATTATTTGAAACGTGACCAGAAGTTATTTAAAGGTCTTTATCAAGTCTTATGCTGGCGTGTTTTTAATTTTCTTCGTCCTGAAGAAGGAGGAGGAAGAAAACCTGATCCCATTGTCTTGTACGGGAAAAGGACAAAGAACAGGATGTAATCTCTCCTTCAAAATCGGGTTAACGACCATCAAAACTAGAAAAATCAAAGTTGCCTCCCTATTCTTTCGATCTGTTTTTTATATTTTTCTTTTCTGTATAGTTTGCATTGTAGATTGGTTTGGCGGGACGAATTGATTCCTTGTTTTCACGACGCGATAGCCGATAAGCACAGGGTCTCGACCCCATCAATCTTCCACACTACAATTGGTTTCCAAGTGAAACGTTATAATTAAGAAAGTTACATTCAATGTGTAAGCCTTATTATTCTGTATTGGAAGTAAAGAATAAAGCTAGAATTTTAGGTTTCCTTATCCTTAAGATGCGATCGCGAATCTTGTTGACCAGAAGGAGACCTTAAAGTACGCGTATTGCTTGTCACTTTCTTTAATACGCACTTGTCGCCTGAGGCATTTTGTGTCGCCATTGTCCTTCTATTATTTGACAGGTGTTGCCTATCAGAATCCTAATAACCGATCAGAACAACACTAACCTGCTGCCTTGAGACAATTTGTATGCAGCGGCTGGTTTTTCGTCAGAATAATAATTTAACACAATTTTAGTTGCTTCCTTATTTTTGGTTGTTGGTTACAATAGAAGTTTTCTTTTACAAGATAAAATTGAATTATAAGAAGAAAAGAAACCACGATGTATGATCAAGTGGAGATACATTTGACCTCAAATTTATCAGTTACAAGTTTGGATGTTGCTTACAGACAAACGGGCCAACAAATTTCTAATAAAATGCTTTGAGTAATTTAATACACATTACTTAAGATACTACAATATAAACTGTCAAACTTGTTTTAAAAGTTTATTTTGAAGATCCATCAATTTCAGTCGATGTTAGAAGTCTAAATGGTGTTCAGTTTTATGATTTACATGCAATAACTCTTCTTTAAAGCTTTGTGGTTTGCAGTTTTTAATGAGTCTTTGGCAACCTCATTTAAAAGTATCATTTGGTATTTATAATTATTATCCAGTCATGCATAAAGGCACTTTTGTGCGAAGACAAGAAAGCTTTATTTGTTTGGCCCATGTCAGTTGTTAAAGATCGCTCGCCCTTTTAAACGAGTTTGGCCGTTCACTTGAATCTTCCTTATCGAATTGCCTTTAATTAAAATTTCACACCATAATTTAATTAGATTTTTAGGGCGTTTCAATAAAATGAAGGATCGCTTGCGAGGTCGGCTTTATTCGTCTGTACGTTTCGCTGCCAATCATCGTTTACTTCTGAATTAAATTTTTTTAATTATGTTATTCATAAGAGAAGCAAAAAATTATCCTTCTCTGAATTTTATTGTGATCGTGTAGGTCACTTAAGAGTAACAGGATTGACGCTAGGAAAAAAAATTCAAAGTCGATATTAATAAACTCTTGTGTTTAATTACTGTCTGACCATATAAAGGCAAGATACACATTGTTACTTGACTATATCTTTTTCAGATAAGGTCGCCGCGGGGTAATGATATTAATAATGTACGAGTGCCTCGCTGATACGGAAAACATTAATGGCTATATCCTGATTAAAAATCACTTTTTAGACTCACTTTATAAACAGAATGTAACGCAGTTCATCATTATATTAAACAAATTTCTTTTAACAATTGCTATTGATTGTGGACAAGATTGGTGGATAACTAGCCAGACATTGGGACGAATGGTATTCATAGCAGACAACTCCTACGAGTACCACTCCTTTCGACCAAAAAACAGGAAAGTTCCCCTCCAGTGATCATGTGAACACCGCCATTTACTGTTGACGACTAGAAAAACATATGGTCTGACGAATCAATTCTTATTGAAACATGTGCACGGCAAAGTCAGGAGATGGCGTCAACACCATGAAAAAATGGACTCTTCATGTAGGTGATAAGCAGGTTGGTAAAAAAAACTATGGTATGGGAGATTTTTCATGGCAAACCTTAGATTCACTGATTCTCATAGAACAAACATTGAACGCCACAACGTATCGGAATCAGCCAGGTTAACCGTTCATGCTCACCGTCTTCCCTCTAGGACAAGAATATTTTCAACAGGATATTTCCACGTCTCGTTTAGTATGCAATTCATTAAGCATGACAACGAGTTTGGTCTCACTCCATGGTCGTCGCAATTTCCATATTTCAACGATCGAGCATCTGTTGGATGAGATTTACAGGGCCATCTGCGTTCGAAATCACCAATCCTCTAATCTGTCAAAGTTGGTGCTGCCATCAGCGAGAAATGGGGCTAAGATACCTGAAGGACTTTTTTCAGAATTTTTTGAAGCTGCCCCGACGAATTCGAGCAGTAATAGTGGCTAAAATGGATCCAACGCGATATGAGGTGAGGTGCCTAATAAATTGGCCACTTATTGTAATTTAATTGAAGACTGCAAATCCTATTGGGTCTGAGTGCAATTTTTTTTTATTTCGGACATTCAAGAAAATCATTAAACTTTGTGGTTTTAATAATAATATTGAAGTTAAGTGACATAATACGATGATGGTATCATACAGAAATGCACATAGATCCTTTAACTATTCATTAGGCATGGCACACAGATCCTTTTTTTTTTTTTTTTATTTTTTTGAAAAAAATCTCCATTTACGAATGTTTGGCAAATGTTCATGGTAATTGTCAAAAATAATGAGATCTATAATAACTAATTAAATCATAATAACACGGCAAATATTAGCAAGTCTCCCAGTCACTGCAGTGCCACTTTTCCCCTCAACCGCCTTTGTCCATTGGAATCGCAAGATGTCTCCTTGCGTGATGTTCCAGTCGACAGTCACTCCCACGCACTGATGCACACTTTGACGAAGCTGCGACAGGTCTCCAAATCACTTGCTAGACGTCTCCGTTGTTCATTACTGGTTTGATAGCTTCTACTATCCGCTGGTCGTGGCTCTACTTTGCCATATCGCCTGAAACTAGTCACACTGATTGAATCGACTCACAAGTCAGTCGTAACTGTGGTTTCGGCTCCTATCTTATCGCCAATCTGTTGAGAGTGTTGCTTTTCGCTGATTTTACTTGTGGACTAGAACATCTTCCAACGTTAGTTTCTGAATATCAGGGTGGCTTAGGCTCCTTTCTTGCACTGCCCCTATGAGTGGTGACCCAACACCGATTTTCTTTCACTCTTTCATTTATCCGAACCAAGAGCAACAATTCTTGCGTTCATCCAACACTGCATCCAAAATTACTTCTCTCTACCAAGGAGCTGCTACTTTTATGTTCGCACTAGTTCACACACATCAAGATCCAAAGCACCTCTGCTTGTGTGTTTGTTCTTGTTTTCTATTGGTAGGGTCAGAGGTCAAAACCACGAAACGGAGAGTTCACCCGAATAAACAAAAGAAATTAACTAATTAAAGACTGTTTATTGCTGATCGTCTCCGATGCGTAAGCTTTCAATTTCCCACCAACGACGTTTTTTACCGCCCTTTGTTAGCGCTCGAGGAGAGCCATCACGTGATTTTCCTCGTTAGCGGCGCCAGGGTGTGAAGTTCGGTTGGTCTAAACATAGGCGTCTTTCGCTAATTAAACGAGTCTGATTGTAAACAATCTTCGAAGTCAACCTGCAAAAGCAACAAAACCACAAATCCACAATACATAAGATTGCCAATTCGACGGAAGAGAACCGGAATTTCCAGGTAAATTGTTTTTTTAAATTGAATTTGTTGTTAAGCTCTACAAAAGCTAACTTATGGTTCCTTTTGCAATGTAAGAGACTGAAGGATTTTTCCTCACTTTGTTTTGAACCTAAGACTACCATCCCATTTACCGAAAAAAAGTCAAATACTCGACGAGACTCTGTTATTTAAATTATTCCATCAATGCATTGTGGATTTGTGGTTTCGTTGCTTTTGCTGGTTGATAGTTGTGTCCACAGTTTCTTGGCTCTTTTTCAATTGAATCTTCGAAGTCTTCCTTTTTGGAGGGAGAATTCGCATGGGAAGCGGTCGTCTCCCATCAAAAGAATTCCAAATTCACATAATAAAATAAAACAAATGTAAATTTGTCGTGACATAACGTCACAATATCTATACAGAAAAAAGTCTAGAGGGTAACGGCCCATCGCGCCTACCGTAATGCAACGATGCTTTTGTAGTCAGGTGGTTATCGTCCAAAGCCCCTCCAAAAATTAAGTAATCCGTGATTTGATTTCATGGTACCATAAAATACATTGCTATTTTCATGTTTTCTTGTGATTGCAGCGCCTCCTATGCCAACTTAGCCAGTAAATATAACAAAGAGGAAAAATCTTCATGAGTTACTCTTTCTCTTGCGACCAATCATACACCTGTAACCGTTTCTTTGTAATAAAATTTTTTGTAATGTTGGAAAGACTTTTTCGCCAGTCTGTAATCTGTTTTTAATTTTCTGTGATAACAATAGTAAAAATACAATTAAAGTAAATGTACTCGACAGTTAGAAAAATGAGAAAGGAAATAGGATTTGGTTTGTCGAGGTTTTTTTGCTTTGGAACTCGTTTGTTTTAAAACTATCGAAAAAAGAAGAACAAAAAAAGAATTTTCTTTTATTTTGTTCATCATATGATATGAATTGATTTTTTTTTCTGCTTAAGAGAGAAAATACCGTAAAGTCGCACATGTTACAAAAGGAAAATACGTTTGATTTATTCCTTTTTCCCAGAAAATCAATTGCTACCCATTAAAAATTTAAATTGTAGTGTTTTTCATCTTCCACTCCAAAGGTTCTCTTTTCCGAATGTGTGTTCGTGTGTGGTTCTTGGCATCCTGTTTTTTTACCCCCTTTCGTCTCTTCCCTCTTCCAACGTTGATGTGTTTTTTCTTACGCATAAAATAAAAAGAAATCCAATCTCTTTTGGCGCTCACTCGCAATCATCTCCTCCTTCTTCCCCACCGCCCTCGTCGTCGTCGTCGTCGTCGTTCATTCTTCTTACAAGAACACGGGGTAAGGGGGCGAATGGGATGCGCTACGCGCTTCTCTTCCTCGAGGCTCCATTAAGCACTGCCTCGATTCTGTTTTGTAAATGACAGTGAGAGGAAAATCACAACGGGCCATGCGAGCAGACGAATACGTATCGTAGTCATTGTCCCCCATTGCTTTCTTCCATGAGATCACGTTCCCCTTAACCCCTTTCTGTTTGGAAAAAATGGATCGAGTTGCGCCATATTCACTCTCATCTTTCTCGCTTAACCTAGTGATATAGAAAATGTGCATTTTTGAGAAGTATTATAGATATTTGTTGTTGTTGTTTTTTAATTTATTATATATAATTTGAAGTATTACACTTTTTATATTTTGCCCATTAATTTAGATCTTACTAGGAATTTTCGTTGATTCTCTTGAATGTATGCAGATAATTAAAAGAAAATTGTATACCTCCTTTCTTCAAGGATTATTTAGAAGTTAAACATTTGTGCTCCAAGTTTATGTACTCAGTAAAAGGGCTAAAATGTACAATTAAGAAACTGGAAGAGAAAATTAATTCTTTCATCACTAATAGACGCTTGTAAACAAACAGGGCCAAAGCAAGCATTGCCAAGAAACTACGTAAGTAAATATGCCTAAGTAAATGTTGAAATATCGTCCAGCCTTTTTCTACCCTGACCGAACATAGCTGCTGCTTACTTACCTTAATAACGATTCATACCTGTTAATTAGTTTTTTCTATCACCTTCATTTGCCCTAGAAATTAAAATACTAATCTTCTTTAACTTTCTCCTTTTTTAATCACCATTATAAAAAGATAATACACTACTGGACAGAGAAAGTGAAACACCCTGTATGAGACATTGAAACTTTATGAAATCTATTTTTGCAAGAAAAATATATTGTAAATAAATTATGATTTACAAAAAGGGGTATACACATGAGAAACATGGCAGAGATCAGACAGGCGACAATTCGATGGTGCATTATATCTTACAGGTGCAGTAGGTGTCCTAAGACATATTCCGCCATTCTTCTTCCAATTGCACCCGGAGCTCAGCAAGAGTCGTCGCGGGAAGAAGAATGGCGACGAAAGATCTGGTGATTCGTAGCCAAGGTAGGATCTCTGTATCACATAGAGCCTGTTAAACGATGGCTGCGGCATGTGAGCGAGCATTGTCTTGTTGCTGTATACCATATGGAGAAATGGTAGAAAATGGGACTGAAGGATCTCACGGATATAGCAGTGGGCTATCATTGTATCCTGCACAAACACCAAACAGTTTCCGGAGACCTAACCAATGGCTGCCCACACTATAACTCTAGACGTTCCACAAGATGTGCCGGAATGGCTACATGCTATGTCCTAATGCGTCCATCACTGCGACCGAGAGTGAACCTTGATTCATCCGAGAATGCAATGCGCCGCCATTCCTGCCTCCAAGCCTCACGTTCTCTATACCACGTAAGATGTGATTGACGATGGATCGGTGTCAATGGCAATCTGAGTAAAGGACGACGTGCCTGTAGCCCAATTTCATTCAGGCGTTTCCGAATGGTCTCTTGGGACACTGCTGTTGCTAGCAATGACCGCACATATTGCATGATCTGTGTGTATGTTGAATTTGGATCCGCTGTCGCTGTGTCTATCTTCAAGGCCTGTGGTGCGACGCCGGCTACCGGAACCTTGTCTCCTTAACGTGCGGCCTTCCTCTCTCCGTGCTTCAATAGATCATGTCAAGGTGCTCACTCCACGGTTCACATGATATGAAATTCGTCGAGCAGACCAACCAACCTCGTGCAAGTCCACTAGTTGGGCTCCAGATGAATTTACTGAGGTCGCTGTCGATAGCCAGGCATTCTCTGTGATCATTCAGTACTTCAGTCAATACCAATAGCAATTGTGATTTTGCTGTCCGTGCAGTGGCATTTTATGTACTCGAGTGTGACACATGTATACATGAATATCACGAGTTCTGGTTACGTCTTTCAGACATCACTAACATCACATAAAACATGTTCTCGGGCACTATTTATTGACAAAGTGGTTTGTGTTTCTTTGAATTTTTGGGGAGTATTTCACGTTTTCTGTGAAAGATTGAAAGAGGGTTAGGATGGGTTCGTTTTAAATTATTTGTTATGCACATTACTGGCTTTGATTACTGTTGCAACAGGTAATTGCGTTTCTTTATTAATGAAATATCAACAATTTCACCCTTTCATTTACTTCAATCAAAAGTTACTGAAAAATCAATTAATATCGAATTGTGTAGCCACAACATTTATGCAGAATAATATATAAAAATGCTTCCAGGTGATTTAATTGATATATCTTTGCTATTGGGTTCCCTGTTTTGTACGATGTCTGAATTCTCCATACGACATATTCTCTAACCTGCTAAAACTTTGATTAGTAATTAATTAACTTTGAACATGGTGAAGTGACTGGATGTTACCGTTGTGGAAAGAATGTCACTGAAATTTTTGCGATACATTATACGTGCCCCGTTCCAAATGGTGTCATTATGAAAGGGAATCTGTAGAGGCTAGGACGATACAACCACCATCTGGTAGATTATGCTGGTAGACATACAGGGACCGCAGAATGCTATAAGGATGTGAACCAGAATTGCATGGAGTCACCAAAAACCATTCATAACGAATTTTAAGATGCCTGCGGATTCTACTCAGTACAATAGCAGTTCGTCGAGAGCTCTGAGGTGCTGCTCCAATTTCGATGCTGCTCGGTCCATAGCAGGTGATCTTTTCTGTTTATCTGTGATAGCAAAGGTAACCTGCACAGTCTTCTGCTATTATGATCAATCAAGAACACGGATCGTCGTATTGTGCTTTCTGGTACGATATTTTGTGCACCTATACTGAGCTCTGATTTGTCGTCCTTCTTTGCCACAATCTTTTTCCGGCCACATTTGAGCTTTTCGCCTGAAGTTTTGTTTCAGAATCGCCATTCTCTGACCATCCGAGATATTGTTGCAAACGAGGATGTTTTCGAAGTACTCTTTTTGCATACGATCATGCCACGGTAGAAATCGTTCAAATCCTTCGTTTTGTCCATGTTTAGGATAACTTTGCTGCCAAATAATTGTTTGAACAAGGTATACGTTTGCTGTTAAATCACCGTTACACATAGAGGCGTCCAGATTAATGTGTAGTGTTTCCAAAAAACTGGTCACTCATCGTATAATCGTTGAAAATTTAAAGTTCTCTTTTAAATATCCTTAATGTTCAACGTTAATCTTGGCTCTTTATCTAACCAGAATGTAAATGAATTAAAGGTAGCTGTTATTATATAAATAACTTTTGGTATTAATTATCCAAATAGAATCAATTGTCTCTCGCATTGATTAGATTTTCAAATGACCTGCTATAATGATTTTCTGCACTGCCATTGGCCATATCGGGAAGCATTGGCAAGTGTGTGGTGTCATTAGATTCGCTGTTCCCATTGTCGTTTCGGTAGAGTTTGAAAGCGTTCCTCCAAATGAGTTATTTGCAGAAATGACAAAATAAATGAACCTTAATGGTGACCTATATGTGTATGATATTTTTAAAAATGAAATTTTTACTTGGAAGAAAATTGCTATTTTAATATTGTTATTTCATCTCTTGTTATTTTAATCGTCATCAATCATTATTAAAGCAGTCCGACAAAGTTATCTCATAAAACACGTTTCCTTTATGCAAATATTACGAAATTTCCTTCCATCACCGCGATGGCAATCTGTTCAAAAGCATTCGAGTGTGTGTCGTCCTGATCGAATTGCCCATCGAGGAAGTGATGAATTGCCGCATTCTCCTTGGGCGTTATGGAGTTCTTTTCCTTGGAAAGTGGAAATTATGTATCCGCTGAAGGCTATCGCAGAAGACAAAAGGCTTCTTTCTTTCATAAAAGAACACTTCCTCGACGATCGAACAATCTGATCCTCTATTGCATCTCTCAAAATTCGATTCTAATAGTCCTTGAGCGTTCTCCTCCATGGGCTCTTTTTCAAATGATCAACTTTTATTTGCACGCCTTACCATTTGATAGCGCAAGTCGATTAAATTCGCAGGGCCCTACAGAAATTTCGTTTCATTCTCTCCGCTTTCTTTGAATTTTATTTACATATCGCCATGACATAGGCCGTTTTCCGAAGATAAGCAAATTTCTAGAAGGAATTGAAGGCTTATTAATGTTGCTTGTCTAAGTTTATCTAGTAAGTAAATTGAAGAAAGCAGCTTTTTTTTTTATTTTCAAATGCTAAATCGTTCTTGAAATGATAAAGTGAGTCACGAGCGATTCATATTAAACTTTAAGAACGCGCCGATGTTGATAAAAATCGATCTTGATGAGTTGGCAAATTTTGTTTAAATTGACACTTTTTGGCGACCGAACCCAAATCCATTAAGCGTTCGGTTGTTCACCTTTAAAATCTCCGCCGTTTCGACGAGCAGGGAGAGTGTCGGGTTGGGGAGGGTGTCTTATCGATTCCTGACAAAATTTCGGCGGCAATGTCAATTGACGTTAGCACTGTTCGTTTGGCGTCGCCACCGTATACTGTTTGCGAGAGACCACTTGGATCGGAAACGGCAAGTTAAACATCCTTTCCGTCTTAAAGTCTTCATTAAAGTGTCACTCTTTCTTTTCTGAATTTTGTTGAATATGACTTTGGAAAGGAGAATTGGCTGCGTATTTTCTTCTTTTTTTTCCCCTCTTGAGCATAGCAAATATGGGAGAAACGAAATTTTGTAGAAATCGAATGTCAGCCTGCAAAGAAACAGTGCTGCTGAGTCATTCGAAATTAATTAAATAGCTACCATCTGAATCTTATTTATTTAGTCTCAATCTGGCGAAAAAACTCCTGACTATGTATATAAGCTAGGACTGTATGTAATTCTAGATTCAGAATTAATTAATTGTAAAACAAAAAAAAATTGACAATCGTCTCCTCTCGTGTTTGCAGTAGGAAGTTAATTAATTATTGATGACTTTGATGATTAATGGATGTTTTCGAAGGCGTGCAATTGTATCAAATGTCAGAGAAAATGAACGCAGCCTGTCTAGTTAATCTCATTTGGTGACTGGGTTTATGCTTTGATGTAACAGTGCATTGATGGCAGACCTTAAATGGAACTCTTCCGTAAGACCAGGAATTTGCACTTCTCCACAAAGATATGAACCTGAGATCTCTAAAGTATGGAGCGATATTATCATCGGTCGACTGACAAAGGACGCTGGTACAAAGTGTTTTGTTCGTTTCAGATAACAACACGTTCTGCCACCTTCTTTAATTACGTATTTTAATGCATTGATATGTACTTGCAAAATTACAATACAGGGTGTCCAAAAAGTATCTTTACACTTTTAGAAAATCATTAAAAGAAAAAAAATAAGCATATCATTTTCCAGTAGGAAGAGGCACTGCTACACTGGAGTTTGGAAGTGCAGAATGTTCTAGATGAAAAATTCTCGTGACGCTGGATTGGAAGAGGAATTCCAATACCATGGCCACCTAGCTCTTCAGATATCACGCCTTTGGACTTTTTTTATGAGGTTCATGTAAAACATTGTCGAACTGAAACGCCGAAGTATAACGGTCATCGAGACTGTCGATTCTAAAGTGCAGCGGTTCTCAACCTTTTCACAGCCACGTACCACTAAAAGAAAACAACTACCAAAAGATTGCATTTGGAACCTCTCCGATCAGGTACCCTAGTATGAGTACCACCAGCTGAGAACCGCTGCCCCAATGCTTCACAAAACATGGTTAGAAATATCTTACTGGCTCGATGTGTTGAGTCCGATTTATGGTGCGCACACATTATATTCTAAACAGTGTATTAAAAAACTTTTGATACTTTTTTCATTGAATAAAAAAAAAGAAGTCTACGTCCTTATTTGTTTTTTTTTAATGATTTTCTAAACGTGTAAAGATATTTTTCGTGCACCCTATATTATTTAGACACTTTCTTGTCAGTGAAACTGAATGTTTCAGAAATTTAAAACTTTAAAAGATAAATATAGGAATTTACTTTCAGTAGTTATGGGTTCGATATGATTTCCGTAATGCTTCCCTTCTGTAGTCAATTTCTTGCCACATATCTCCAGTGTCACTACGATTATGGCCGTCATTTGAATTCAGACCTTATCTTGCAATAAGACTGGTACGAACGAATCTTTAATGAGAAAAATTTCTATAAGAAAAAAAATTAGGGTTGTCAGATCCTGGAATAAATTGTCCATGTTATCGGTCCCACTCGGCCAATCCAGAGAAATGTATGCCGAAGTATTCTCGCATTTCTGCTGAGTTACCCATTTGTTGATATATACGTACAGGATGTTGCAGATAACTACATGGCAGTATAACGGGAAGCCTACCCGCTCGTTTACAGGGGCCGGCTCGACATCAAATGATAATTGGGTAATTTTATCAAAAACATGACAGTTTTGACGTTCACCCCCCATCTCCCTCCATTCTGCCAATCGACCGAGCCGCCCCCTGCAATCGAGCGGGTAGGCTTCCCGTTATACTGCCCTGTAGTTATCTGCAACACCCTGTACATGTATATGCGACTTGATATTTAGCCTATGCTATTTTGTTGTATTGACATCATAGATATTTTCACGCTTAAGCATGTCGAAATTCGTGCCAAAAAAGAACATTTGCGGGAAATGTTAATTCATTATTTTATCTGGAAGATAAAAGTTATTCTAAAAGTTATCGTATGCTGTACTTCGGGAAGCTTATGGTGAACATGCTCCATCTCCACTTGGCTCGAGTGATCAGGAATGTGTGGTGTAATTATGAGTTTCTAAAATCAGGTGAAATCGTTAACAGTCATCGCTACCGAGAACAAAGAATCAATTTGAACCATGCTTTGATCGTCAATCGACCAGCATGAGCCAGAAGACACTGCAAAATAATTTTGTTTCATGATAACGCACCATCACACACTTCAAAAACAGTTAAAGACACGTTAAAAAATCTTGACTGGGAAGTATTAACCTATCTGCCATATATACTAGACCTTGCTCCTTCAGATTACCGCTTGTTCCGATCGATGGCACACGCACTTTCTGATCAGCACTTCAAAACGTACGAAGTGGAAAAATGGGTCTTTGACTTGGGACGATATCCACAAATTACCTGAAAGATGGAGGAAATGTGTAGCTAGCGATGGACATTACTTTGAATAAAGCACGTTTGATATATTTCTTGAAAGTATCGTGTTTTCTTTGATTTCAAAATTCGCACTATTAACCGGTACTCCTGGTAACTACTGTATTAAACGCACCCGTAATAACTCGAATTTATTGGATTTTTTCTTTTCATAGTACTAACAGCTTATTTAAGAGGACAAAATGTTGGGTTTTAAACTAAAAGATTACTAGATCCCCTAACTGACTAATTACATAAATTACAAACAATTCATCTAGGTCAGGCACCATTGCTAATACTTGTTGTGACTACAAATTTCATATTAAATATCGGTTAAATTTTCTGTAACCATGAAGCAACTCAAAAGTTAAATTAATATGTCTCGATAACGATAATTGGGTTCGATTAATTCAGAAGACCTAAAATCTGTGTACGGTTATTATATTGAAATGATCTTCGTATATCTTACCATTCGACACTTTCGATCTGGCCTGTGACCACTGAACACACAGTTCCATCTTTTTAAGATTAACGAGATAGAGACTATCACGCATGTCGGTTTTTGGGCCGATATTTCGAAAAGTATTCGGAGTACGAACAAAGATTTTATTCAAGTTCACGTTAAATGTTAATCCATATATGTCGATTATTTCAATTTTTTCGATATAGAATTATAAACGAATTTTCAAAATTTCATATGATAATAAAATAACTCTTTTTACTTTCCCTTCCTTCAATAGTTTAATAAACCAAAATTGTAGTATCAACAATAAACGGTTTTGGCCTGTAGTGATTCATGAAGTGTGTCTAATATTTTAGCTATCAAGAATTCTAAGTAACGGCAACGTTGAAAACAGTAAGGAGGGTTAACATGATTATGAAATTAATTAAGGAAATATTAAGTTTTTACTTTATACAGTTCTTTTTCCTTTTGATAATTTGCCAACAATTAAGAATTCGTGATTCAGATAGGGATGGTAAACTGTTGTTGAAGTTTGATATGGAGGAAAGACTATTTAATGAAAGATAATACAATAATTTCATTGTCATTTCAAGATAGTTGAGTAGTAATGGCTATTAAAAATATCCTATTCACGGTATATTATTAATTAAATAAAATACTGAAATTTCTCCCATTTTGAAATTAGCGGGAATTTCTTTGGCGTTATCTAAATTACTTTGCGTTAGGCGGATTAGTTTCGCTTTTGAAACTTCAACTTCTAGGAGGAATTCATCAGTTAAGTAAATAGGTCGGTAAACTGAAACAAATGAAAAAACATTCGCGCATTTAAATCGGAGAAATAAAATCAAGTAATTGGCCTCTCTCCAAAATCCGATGGGAATTTAATTAAAATTTTATAGAAATAAATTTTAATGTTATAGGGAATGGAAGGAGACGGTTGGTCTACCTTCTAAAAACTGAGAAGGGAGGGAAGGCTGTGATTTTCTGCCTTATTTTTTGAAGCCTTACACATAGGAATTCCACAGATTCATTTATTAAAAATTTTAATAAAGAAGAAAACCACAGCCCAGTCACTCCGACGGGGGGGAATTTGAAGAGGTTGCCATGGGGGATTGGAGCTAGGACAGGCAAATGAAATTATCTGAGTCTTTCTTAATTTTCTTAATTAAAAGTATAATTATTTCAGTTATTTGGTTTGTTTGTTTTCAAAAGAAAAACAAACTTTTGAGGGCTTAGAGGAAATGATTTGTAATTTATTTAAATTTTTTTCTATCCATTCTGATAATAACATGAGATTATTGCCACAAAAACACAAAAAAAAAAAAATGATAAAAAATAAAACCTACGCTATTCTCTTCAAAAATTAAATGACAATCTCGTATCATAATTAACATGAAAATTGGCGACTCTTTTAATTTCAAATTATAATAAATTCAGTTTCAGAAAATGAATTTAGGTGCATGATTTTTTAAATTAAAAATTTAATAGCAGCAGATTCTTATCTTTAAAGTTACGTAAATGTAAAAGAGAAAATAACGTGAAAGTTCACAAACAAGCTATTTTATTTTTAGATGAGATAAAAGGAAAAAGAGGATTAAGATAAAAATAAAAGAAGATATAATTTGGGTTTATTATAATGCTCATGAGGGTATTTTATGTTGGGGCCTAAAAAAAATTCCACGTGAAGGATTATACTTTCATAAAAGAAACTCGAACATATAACCTTAAAAGAATACCAAATACATTTTCATAATATATATGTTTGGTATATCTTGTGCATCACATAACAACGATTACAACAAATGTATGAATTTTGTTTTCAATCTTGAAAAATACAATACAATCCATTTAAAAAATACTGTCTTTTATCGATTAAGTTTAAAGGGCATTTCCATATCGACAACAGTTTTCCTTAGAAAAATCGTCTGCACTGCAGTGTCGCTTGCCAGAACGGCGTTTGCTCGCTTCCACTTTGTCTCTCCCTCTCTCTTTAATTTTTATATTCTGTTTTAATTTTATGGTGGATTCTTCTTGAGCGTCAAAATAAAGAAGGTACAGCTTTATTATTTTATTCCTAGTTTTGTCATTTGCATTCTGCGCCGTCGCTACTCCCACAACATCGCGAAAATCTCTTCGACGCCGAGAGGGTCCCCCGACACCCAATCAATATTTCATCGAAACGAGTTATCTGGTTTTAAACGGCAAACATGGCGAGATGTTGACCCAAATTTCAAGCCGAACGGGGATTACAGAACGAAAAGAGACACTTTTCGATTTTCGTGTTTTCGCATTTTTGTTTTAATTTTCGTCATCTGACACGTCATAAGAATAAAACTGGCCCTCTTAACTGAGAGAAAAAAATAATTAACGCGGATTTGCATGATAAGTGTAAAAGCATTATGAGGATTAACAGTCTTAGGTTAAAAGTAAAAATATTACTGTTCGTAGATGACTCACTCGTTTTGTGTGTATGATTAATAGGAATCTCTTAACTTAAAACACGGAAATATATTCTAGATTCCTTGTACAATCGTCAAATACTGAGAAAATAAAAAATACTGCAGGGAAGGCGCCAAATGAATATATTGATCTACGCCAAATTATTGACGGGAAATTGAACCGGAACTTTTCGAGTGTGCCACTCATTAGCGAGGAAATTTAATTTAACTTCTATTTCACTCACTCAGTTACAATGGGAGTTTATAGCCTGTCACAGTACTTACTGTCTTGGCAATCTTGGAGTTCTTGCCTTGCGCTACTGCTATTTCAACAAATAAATTACAGACGGAAGCTTAATTTAAAAAATTTAAATAAAGCAGTGCATTCGTTAAAACGGATTTCATATATAAGAGTAATAATACAGTTAGGGAATATACAAAATCTGTGTATTTTCTAAAGGGAAAGCACCATTTATAATGAAGTTCTAAGAAGCCTTAATACGAGTAGATTTACACAAACGTCAGCTTCTTAGAACGTCATTCGGTATCTTCCTTTTGTTGTCCTTTAAGAAAAAAAAACAAAAAAACACCCTTAATATAGGTGTAAATATACTCGGTAAGCTCAATATTTTCCATCCTTCGCTTCTTTTATATAGATGTTTTGGCGAAATCTTGTTATTTCTCCCCGGTGTAAATTCCGACGTGCGTTTCCCTCCTCTTCCGAGTTTTGATTCTACAATTTCGGAGTCAAAGGCCAAGTCAAAATGCAAATTTGCTTGCCAACTTTAGCGAATCCGCAGGGCAACGCAAACACAACTTTTAAATCCTGTGGGAATTTATTAGTTTCGTTGCTTTTGCAGATACTATTGGACGAGTCAGAATTGCGCTTGCGCCGCTTCCACATCATTTGAAGAACGGGAATTTACATAACGAAAATTTCCCACTTCCGACTTAACGTGAACGCTAATGATCATGTTTATTCCTCTCAGGCAAACGCGCGTATATCAGCAAAAGTATACGTAGATACTCGTCACACGGAGCTGCAAGCCCCCTGACCAAGGTCCTACCATCTTCAAATTATTTGCATTTGTATACGAGGATAAATTAAAAAGAAAATTTGTAATCTTGATTAAAATTCAAAACAACAAAATATATTCTAAAAGGCTGAATTTGTTATGACACCCACGTTAATTTCCTTTTCTACATTAGCGGTCTCAGAGGTTATTGCAAACTTTTTTTCTGGTCGTTAAATTCATTAGCCAGTCTTTTTTGAAAATAAAATGTTCTCGTTTTAAGCAACCAAAGCAAAACCTATTTTAGAATTCTTAATTTGGATGAAATTTTATGTCGCCCACCGAGATCGTTTTCCATTCCACTGAGCACGTGTAATCGCAAGGGGAATATTTCTACAACTTCTATCTCTACTAAACGATATCCTAACATAGACACTGATCATTGGTATTCCGTTCACGATGACATTTTTTCGATAGATATTCAAATAGTTTCTTTGAAACAATTTTTAATTTTCAGCCCACCAATCCCCGAACTGTAGGCCTGTAGAAACGTGTCTGATTCACCATTTCCCTGAACAAGCAACCATAAAAGTTGATTCGCCAAGAGAATATATCCTTACAGGAGTCTGCAATCCGTTGGGTATAGCCCCATTATTTTTATTGTTGTTGTTGATTTGAAAAAACTCAACAGGATCATGTCTAGACGCCAAATGAGGGCCAAGCCCAACGGGCTCAAATACAAGGAAGGAAAAAATTGCATGTTTATGGAAGTATTAATGTCTGGGTGCAGGGATTTCTTTACTATGTGACAAGTGTTTAGGGTTGTTGCTTTTTGTACGGTTTTGTATAACTTTGGGTTTAAATTAAGTGTTGACAGCTTTTGTGTAATGAATGTAGAATAAGCACAGTGGCAGAAAGAATGATAGGAACAAGGTGTACTTTGACAACTCCCTAAAGGCATTTCGTTTCATGTGTATATTTAGATCTGTATATTTAGCGATTTTGTCTGTGTATGTCTTTTGGAAATTATGGGGATGAAAATATGAATTATGTAGGGCACTTTGTTTTGCTTATTTATGAGTGTAATGTCTGGTCTGTAAAGGATATTTTTATCAGCGATTATAGCTCTGTCAAAGCATAATTTGTGTGTGTTCTCTAAGGCAGTGTCTGGGATATATTTATAGTGTGGAATGTTTATGTCGCCAAGCTTGTGTATCCTAAGAGCCTGTTCACTATCTACTTTCTCAAATGAATCTTCTCACCTGAGGCGTTAGCAACAAAGGATTTATATTGTTGAGATGAGGAACCCTTGGTTACAACAATGCCAGTGTATTATTGCTGAACACTCAGTTGAGAAGTCTCAGCTGAGAAAAATAGATTTTATAATGTTAGCTATCTGGTTATGTATAAATAGCCTGTCTATGTGAGTATTTTGTAACTGGATATGACGTGTTGGATGGTTTCTTCTATAATGTGGCATTTCCTGCAAGCCTTATCAGTGAAATCCTTGATAACGCGATTCTGTACGTTTTGTTATAATAAAATCTTGCAAACATTCCAAGAAAGAGCTTTAGTTGTGACAAAGCGATCTTCAGTTCCGCGTGCTCAGATCAGCAATGCTGAAAAGATAAACAGAAAGTAACAGATTCATTCTTGACGAATCGATTGTTATATGACATGCCATTTAATTGGTATTCTTTACGATCACTGTTTTAGCACGTGCAGTCGACTTGAAGAGATCTACGAAAAAGCCTGAAAAGTTGATACAGCCGAGCTAAGTCTTTGATGGTCATTATTTCTGAAAACAGAATTCGAAGATGCCAAAAGATGACGAAGAAATTTGAAAGAATTGTAACAAGTGACTAAACGTAGCTTTATTACTACGATAAGTGTGTGCTTGAAGATGAAGATGCACCTGCCTCTGTGAGGAAAGTAATATGTGTGTGAAAAAAGAACGTTTGTTATTTTCTTTATCGTATGGAGCGTTGAGGCCAGCTTGCTGCTTGAAATTCAGAAAACAGTAACCTCAACAGTGGTATACCAAAGAGTGTTTGCCTCTAGTCCATAAACATTCGCCCAATCTAGAAGATCCAATACTTGGTTCTTTCACCATGACAATGCTTCTGCGCATCAGTTCAAAATTTGCTCCGCCTAAATGGTAAAGTACTGAGATAAACATGCTCTAACACTCTACTTGCTCTATGTGACTTTGTGCTTTCCCTTACATGAAGAATAAGCCGAAAAGGAGGCAAGTTTCAAGCGACGACGGATTTCTGAAGGCGTGGGTATACGGGATGGCGAGTACGCCCAGTTTCCGGAAGAAACATGGAAGAATTGGTCTGGCGATTGGTGAAAAATACTTTGAAAGATTGTCAAAATTAAAAGTTTATTGTGAAACTTTCTTAATGCCATAAGAAAGTAATAAATTAGAACTGGAGATAATGCTCTTATATTTAAAATCTTACATGTATTACATTTATCTTATTTTAGGAAAAATTCCGCGAACTGGATTCGAACCAAGGACCACAAGTATCTAGCTTGTCGCATCTACCAAATGGATCATTTGTATATCATAAGGAGCAGATCGGATAAGGAAATTCCCACAACATCTGTAAATCGAACTCCGTTTTACCTTTATTCTCATATCAATGGTTGTAGTAGAGTTTCACTTCCATTCTATCATCTGTTGTCAGCCGAGTGATACAAGAATTTAGACAATTCTCCTAAAAGCCGTGGGTTCGAATCTTATTCTATCCAGTGTACTGTAATCAAGACATTAAACGAAGTTAAATAGCCAAGCATAACGATCCTGTTTCATATATTAGCTCTGCTTTAAATTTAAAACAGGACGAGGAAACAAAATTCATTTTTGTGAGAGAATGTAATAAACATATTAATAATATACTTGCGTTGCTTTGGATGTAACGTTGAGTTTACTTTAAGGAGACAAAAACTTAATGGACACACTGAGTAAGCAGTTGTGAACACTAATTAAGCTTGAAATTAGTTTACAAGACCTAACTTCATTTTTAATCATCGCACTTAATTTCGGTTGGTAAATCTATTAGGAATTTAAGAAAGTTTTGCTGTATCCTTTTTAACTCCATTTGTTCCTGCACACTTTAAAAGGACTTCATTATTTAAAGCCCTTTTCGTAAAAATTAGCGCAAACTTTCGGATTGACATTTGGCCAAATTTATGGGAGCAATGAACTTTTAAGGAGTTGTAAAAGGTTGTTCGCGACTCATTTAAACGCGATTAAGGATTGGAGCTTAAATTCAAGAACGAGGAGGCACTTTGGCTGGTCGATAGAATAAAATGTCACCAGAAGGGAAGAGTGGGAGAATTACTTCCGTAACTTTTCCCTCTCGCTCCTGGAATGCAAATCAATTGGAATGGCCGAGCAGCCTGCCGACACCCCTTGCGATCCAGAAATGGGTTCGAACCAGCGTTTTCTATGTAGGTCACTGCTCAATTACTATCCATCTGCCTTCTCCCAAGAAATTAGGTTGCCCGTTCGATCGTTGGAAATTCGATTGTTCTCGTTCTTCCAGCTTGAATCTTTTGTTGAAGACTCCGGTCGTGTGGTCGCCTCGCGCTCATCCGACTTCCGGCGTGCATCAATCTAGTCCCGCTCTCTTGTACAGCCTTGTGTCACCATAAGCTTGCTTGGCGACTGTTGACCGTGGCCCTTTCATCTGGTGGAGGCGCTGCGATTTATGGGGAGGGTTGAAAGGGTCCCGTGAAGGAAGATTAGCTCTCGTAGGAAAATATTATCCACGAGATTACAAAATGTCAAAGGGTTAAATTGCCCGTGAAAGTTGTGTCGGAGAACAAACGCTCATTGTGCGACTTTGATAGCGTGCGTTCACGAGCTGCAGCCTCCCAAAGAATCCTAAATAATAGATGACATTCCAAAGTAGTCAATTTAAGTTTTTTAGATACACAGATAGATAAATGTAGGGTATTTCTTCTTGTGATCTGAGTCTACCAAATCCACGAGAACAAAAAGTTCATTGAAGCTTAGATAATTATATCTGAATAACGAATACTTTGTACAGGTATATCCCCTTCTTACAGCATCGATCGTCGGTCCCAACCCATTCAAATCCATTGAGCCAGCAACCTTGCACATTGCTGACCCCCAGGTCTACTTTGTTTTACCATGATAAGAGAACAGGTTTCCATCTTTGTTATATAATACATCTTATTGTGTACTCGCATTCTTCAATATGGAAAAAAAATCCCTAAGAACAAAATTGAAGCTCATATTCAATGTACAGACTGCCCAATAAAATTTTCCCATCTGAATCTCGCGATTAGTAACCTTGTAATCCCATTTTCTACGATTATAGGCCGCCTTGTTCTACTTATAAGGAACCATTTAGGAATTTTCTTAAATTTAAGCAAGCGGATTTTGTAAGTATTAACAAAGCACGAAATACCGTATGTATTTTATAGTTTTGAAATTATAGTCGAACAATTTAGATATTCTATGTCCAGTTAAGAATTTTGAATATGTACCATTAGGAATAGAGGGAAAGGAAACATTTGCAAGAATTACGTATTACAAAATGTCAGCATCTCCATTCTTTAAGTAAAAGATTTCTTTTAATGCAATCCAATCTAAGCTTAAAACCGAGTTATTGGAGTTTAGTTTCCTTTCCTATGTAAGTGACGATCAGTCATTGTAAATGCGGTAACAAGTAGGCATTATTCATACAGCAAATTGAAACCAGCGACGAAATTGCAACCTTTGTAACCTTGGACTTCCCCGAAAAGATTACGGACATTGCTGCGTCCATTGTGGAAAGGTGAAGAAGGCACGAAAGTTCTACAATCAACCTATTCGGCTGTCCGAAGTAATAAGTATTTACTTGTGATATTTGATATCACGATGCATCGCTGGTTTGGTGGCCGAGTGGTTCAAATGACCAAAGGTCGCGCGTTCAGTACTAGCCATTGGGGCTTGGAAGTTCGTCTCTGCCCCTTTCATCATTTATTCATCAGCATCACTCTTCCAAATTGGCTTCGGCAACGTTTACGGGTCATTGAATAAATCAATCCAATCAAATCGATAGGAGGAATTGTAGTGAAAGCTATTGCGTGGAATGTCAAATAGAAATTTCATTTGATATGCTCGTGCTATTTCAAGAGATAAGCGTGATCTTCGTTATTATAAATAACAACGATGCTATAATGTATTTAGATTATGGTAAGCAAGTAGTAGTTCATCAATTTTCAACATACTTAAAACGTTCGTTACTAACTCCTATCGGTCATAGTTAAAGGTGCGGGGAATATGATATAAGAAATGAATGGTCTTTCTTTGCTGATTATGGATATCGCATCCAAATTTCTGTTCGACCAATAGTTCTCGAGATATCGACCAAAAACCGAATTTCTGAGATATGCTATATCTCGAAAATGTGAGTCATGGCAAAATAGAACCAAAACAGTTTAATAGTCTATATAAAATTAATTAAATTTTGTATTTGCTAGTAGTTAATATTCTGACAGATACTATCATAATTATCATACTATCATAACTATCGATAATCGATATTCGATATCTGTTATTGTATACATAACTGCAACCGATAGCGATGTCATGTATACAATATGTACATATAGTAGACTCATAATAAGCGTACATTTGAATAAATTTTCAAAATTGGACCAGTCTTTACGGAGATATAATATTATAATATAGCATCCGTCAAGACTGGAGATATAATATATTATCCGGATGGAGTGAATTGTCGTATGCACTCAATATTCAATATGGCGTTTAAACATAACAATAAAATTCCTAGTGCAGTGAAGTACAGTTTATCAACTCATCAAATGAGAGCCATTTTGCAACAATGTTATGAAACAGGACGTATCTCATTGCTAGATAGTACCTTGAATGTGGTTTCGATATTAACCTTTAAAAGAAACATATATTCCGATTTCAATGTATATGTCAGACTTGATCTACTGTATTTGTTTCAGCAGGAGGTTTTGAAGTCTTTTGGACAAAAAAATATAAATAAATAATAGGAATATAATAAAAAAATAAATAAATCAAAAATAAAAAGCTGACGTTTCGGATAGGGGCTATCCCTTTGTTAAAGCAGGGAGGATAATTATCTAAAGCAAAGAGAATATTAGAAAGTTATCTTGAAGTGATAGAATGAATACTTGAAGACGACTTATGCGTATATAGACGACATAGGGGGTAGTAAAAAGATATTGGCTGGAACATGGGAACACATGGGAAACCTGGAAATGAATATATAAGTCGTCTTCAAGTATTTTTTCAATAAATCCACGTTATATTTTGTTCTTTTTTATCCGATGTAAGGAGAGAAGGACGAAACACAAAAACGTAGAATACAATAAATAATAAAAATTTAATAAAAAATAAAAAAGAGACAAAATACAAATGATAAAATTTTTAGAAGAGACAGTTGTGGGATAGTGGGGATTATTTCAGAAAAAGACTATGTAATTCTAATATCTCTAAAAATGTCAAAAGACATAATTTCTAGTATTACCAGAGAGGAAAATACTGGTAATTCTGTTCCGAATGACACGCTTCAGAAAAGAAAGGCCATGTACCAGAATATTTAGAAAAGAATTATGTAACAACTCAATATGTCTAGAATGCAGTAAAGAATCAAGTGCGCAGTAAATAAGGAAAAATCTTTAGAAAAGATGTGGAATTATTCTTATTACATTTTTTTGCTATGTACGTTTGATAAATGAGTTATGTTGAGGCATGTGTATTATGCGGCCTCTCTCCTTTCTGCATTGCCAGTTTTTCACACTGGCTGAGAGAGTTAACAACTTCTACGAGATGGTAGTAGCAGCCGGGACCGACGGTTTTACGTGCCCTCCGAAGCAGGGGGGGGGGTGAAGCTGGTATGTCACTAATGGTCGCCCATCCAGTGACTAGCCGGTGCCCAGTGTTGCTTAACTTCACAGAGCTGGCTTGCTCTGCGAAAGCTCACTAAGACACGGCCTCCCCCGTTTCTGATGGTTGGATAGGAGAAATTCCCGATCTGTGATCTGGGTGCCCGCCTCCCATTGGGCTTTCCATCTTGACACTTTGGTTGTCTCTACGAGACTTAGTGACAGCATGGCTGTACAAGGGTTTGCGATAGCCCAATTGGTCGAGGTGTCGAGCATGATATTCGAGGTTCCCGGTTCGAATCCAGGTCGCTAAATTTTTCTTTCTATTTTTTCAAATAATATCATTTAGCAAGTGAGGCACAATGTAAAGAAGAAGTTTATAGGAAGGTACTATGAAAGCAGAAGCCGACCGAAATTAACAAGAAATTAATGCCCCCGAGGAGGGCATAGGAAAGTGGCGGAAGTCCTGAGTTGTATCCATTTTGTACCCCTTTTATTAAACCCCATTTTTTCCCTCTTGAATGTAGTATTTAGAAAATGTAAATGAATTTTTTTTTTTGCGGTTCTCATCATTTCCGATCGAATGATATATCGCATGTCATATATTGCCTTTTGAAAACGTTAATAGTGCTAAAGATCATGTGACCATTACCTCCACAACTCCGACCCCTCTGGGAGAATTTGGCCCAAATTTCATAATAATGTGGACCTTGCCTAGAGAAATCTACATACCAAATTTCACTCCTTTACATACCTATATATATCACAGTTGGACATGGTAAAATCAATAAGTAGCTCCATCCTTCGGCTACTTAATAATGTTTCCACACCGTACACTGAAGAACCAAAACATTATGACCATCACCAGCTCCATCATTGGTGAACTCGTCTAGATCACGTGGTGGGCACGTTATTAAGTGGGAATGGTATTTAACTGCTGCTGGAGAAGGTAAGGAATCAGTCTTGCGCATAATTTTGCGAGTGATGGGAAAGGCTGCTGATCTAAGCGAATTTGATAGAGGGCAGATTGTAATGGCCCGAAGACTCGGAACGAGTATCTCCGAAACTGCACGATCTGCCGTTGTTAATATTTATGCAAAGTGGATAAATGACGGTGAAACCAGCAGTAGACGCTAAGGTGTTGGACGCCCATGCGTCATCAAAGAAAAAAAACGTCGGAGACTGCCCCGCTTGGTAAAGCAAGATCGGCGCCAGACAGTGGCTCAGCTGACAGCCCAATACAATGCAGGTCCAAGTGCAAGTGTTTCGGAACACACAGTTCAACGGACACTGTTGGATATGGGACTGAGCAGCAGGCGTCCCTCTCGTGTGCCTCTGTTGATCAAGCTTCATTGTCAACTACGCCTACAGTGGGTCCTGGAACATCGAGACTAGACCATGGATAAGTGGAAGAGGATGAATCACGATTTCTTATTCATCACGTCGATGGTCGAGTCAGGGTACGCCGACTTCCAGGCGAACAGTTGCTCCTACCCTGTACAGCAGGCCATACATAAGCTGGTGGTGCCGGTATTATGCTTTGGGGGACGTTCTCATGGGCGGCTCTGGGACCCGTGGTTGTGGTAGAACGGACCATGAAAGCTGCGGACTATCTGAACATCATTGCGGACCAGTTGCACCCTTACATGGCGTCTGTCTTCCCAACTGGAAATGGAATCTTCCAGTAGGACAACACCCCATGTCACAAGGCTCGAATTGTGTTGGAGTGGTTCGAGGAGCATAAGGATGAATTCCAATTAATGTCCTGGCCACCTCACTCGCGGATCTTAATCCGATAGAGCACATTTGGGATGTCATGGAGCGGCAACTCAGAGCTCAAGTCGGAATATCTCGACTTTGCGTGACCGCTGCTTAGACATTTGGTACAACCTGTCACCAGTCTTTACCAAGAACTTGTGGCATCCATGCCAAGGCGAGTTGCAACTGTTTTGCAGGCCAAAGGTGGCGCAACGCGTTATTGAGTAGGTGGTGATAATGTTTTGGCTCTTCAGTGTATATGAAAAAGCAATACCGGTCTCACAGATCGACGTTTCGGTTTAAGGGTTAAACTAACGGGAATACCTTAGAATTTTTAAATTTTTATAAGGGTTTTTATGGTTTCACGTTTTATTCTCACGCACATACTTATATGCGCTCACTATCTTATACGCTATTCACCTCACTGAAACATGATCATACAAAATCAAATTCAGTCATCCATGCATGCTGTCGAACACGTTACAATTTATATTTTCATATTTAAATTCCTCCAAACAGTTTGGTAGTAGTAACTTACGCATTCTCAACTGGTTATCTCTGTACGAGTTGATAAAATTAAGCCTAAGTGCTTTGCTTATTGAATTTTGTTTTCATAGAAAGAAACTATTTTAACATAACCGAATCATTATTTCTTTAAAAATTTATTTCATTCCCTAGCGGCTGAAAGGTAGTGAATAATCATTTTCCATCACATGAGTGCATCTGGATATATGGGTTTCCCCCCTTATCGGAAATGATTGCTAGGTAAACAAGCACGAGCGAGAGCTATAACTGGGATCTCCCTGAGGTAACCAGGAAGAGTCAGTCGAACCGAGAGAGAAAGCGAGCCGCACGAGGAAACGTGCATCCGTCACGTCAGCCGTCAGTCATGATTAATCTGGCCTTGTTCTTGCCTCGTGATTGATGGCTTGTCGCCCATTTGGGCACGACGATTGCCGTAGAGCGAGGGGGGAAATACCTGGGAAGAGAAATCCCTCGCATCCCACTACCACCGCCTCTGCAAGAAGATTACGTTTGCTGATAATAGCGCCCTAGTAACGTATTACGACTCGCAAGCAATAAGAATTTCGAGATCGCAAGATTGTGACTCAGGTCTATAAATACGACGACCACTTGTCTAGCATTCATCAACGACACTTTGACGGAAATGAGGTTTATATTAGAATAGAAGGAAATAAGTGGGGGTGATTTAAATTGCTAAGATTAATATAAAGAAAATTTTATGTTTTAATATTTCATTTAGGTCAAATAAAGATATTATTTGAAAGGTTTGCAATTCTGTTATTTCAATTATATAGGATCTTAATCAAGTTTTGCTTAATTTTATATAAAAAAATCCATTTTGTTGTTCTTATTTACATTTCTTAAACGTTTAAAATAAAACGACCTAGTTTAATGTAAGATCAAGCATTGTTGACGAGTTTCGTCTGCTCCGCTCGCGCTCACCTTCGTCTGCTCTGCTCGTGATTTTGTTCTTTTCAATTTGCTCTCGTGATTTCGTTCTACGATTCAATTTGCAGTCGACAACAAGCTCTACATTGCTCGATTCTAGAGTAAGTAAAAAAAGAATTTTTTTTTTTAGTGTTACTATCAACAGATGAGATTAAATTATTTATTACAAAATATTGAAGAAGCCATGTAAAATAATAAAGGAGATGGCGGTGGGGGAGGGGGGGAGGAGAAAGAGGCTGAAAAATCCTTAGATCAATCGATATCGACAAGGATTTTCACCCAATAAAATGATACGGTTCATCTTGTATTACGAGAATTTGCTTGACCTTGCTTCACTGAAGGCGAGGGTGAGGGTTCGAATGCCCTTCAGACATTATTGTGTCTTTTATCTTCATAAACTTTCTTGTTATAAGAACTCGTAAATGAAAACCAACATTAAGCCATTGTATTCGATTAGCATTCCGGCCTAATCTTTCCCCGTTTTATGAGATTAGACGTTCCACTTTCTTCTCGTAATAAATATCACTTTATAGAGGTCCCAGAAGGAAAATAGAAATGTGCTCAGACAACTGATCGTGATGATTTCATCTCTTGGATATAAATAAATCTTTTTGTTTATGAGACTTTGCAATGCTTCGCCGCTTTGGATCCTGTACGCCTCACGACGACCTCACAATTTTGAATGGATTTCAGTGAATGTGGAATGTAAAGGGTGTTTCATAAAGTGCGCAGTTTTTGAATTGCGCGATTTGAAGATTTGTTAGCACTGGTTCTATCGTTTTCGTTATCTATTATCACTCCGATTAGACGACTAATTGTCCTTTTTCCATTTGATACCCATGGAGCGGTTGAGTATCGAGCAACAGTAATTCTTTATTTATTTATTTAAAGCTGCAACACCAGGCTAATAGCCCAGTAATAGCTTACAAGTACAAAATATTACAAAAAGAAAGAATAAAACAGGATATAATAATACAAATGGCTCTACACATAAAAAAGTAAAAAGAAAAAAGAAAAATAATTAATTAACTACAGAATCAGTGAGATATTTTCAATGACAGTGGCTTTATAGAGTTTATAATTCATAACATTGATGTCAATTAGGCTGGAAAAAATATTACATTTAGTAGAATGGCAAATTTCTTATGATTGTTTTTTTTTTTTTAATAAAGGTAAGTAAAAGATTTCATTATTTCTGGAATTGAGTTTGGGTATACGTAAATTAACATGATTAATAAAATTTGAGGAATAAACAAATTTATGACAGAGCATAAATAGATTGTGAAGACCAAAAAGGGTACGTCGCTTAGATAATTTCTCACGTTTAAAATACTTTAAAAGATAAGAGATTGAAATAGTATACATTTTTGTTTTATATCGGACAGGATAAAATATTCTAAAGAATCCTGTTTGAACCTTTTCTAAGGAGATTTGCAATGTACAGGATTGGCCAAAAGTCTATTACCATCCATACTATTTCAAACGAATGGAGATACAACAAGTATGTTGCAGGCAGGGGAGTTAGGTAGGGGCTAAACAATGGTGGTGTCAAATTTAACCTGTGACCTCGAATTTTGCACCTTGCAACCGTTCAGGTAGAGAAAAATTTCCAATTGTACAGTTGTAGAGCTCAAAACGCTAATTTTAACAAAAAAAAAAAGATTAACAGTAACCGTAAAATAAACTCACTATAACAAAATGAAATTTCTGTGCTCAAGGTGTATGCAACTGTACCAGAATCAGTAAATGATTTGAAACAATGAATTCAGCAAGATTGTACAGACATAACATCCATTATGAAACCGTGTACAGTTTTGCATTGCTGCAGAAAGACACCACATAGAGTACTTCATTTATTGACAAATGAGCTTAAGCACTGAAATTTCATTTTGATCTCTCTCTCTCTCTTATTTTTTTTATTTATTTATTTTTTTTGTTAAAATCAGCGTTTTGAGCTCTACAACTGTACAATTGGAAATTTTTCTCTAGCTGAAAGTGCAAACTTCGAGGTCAAAGGTCAAATTTGACACCAGTATTGTTTAGCCCCTACCTGACTTCCTATATGTTGCCTGCAATAGATTTGTTGTATATCCACTCGTTTTGAAATCGTATTGGTGGTAACAGACTTTTGGTCCAGCCTGTAAAATGAAACGGAGACCAAATAATGGGTGCATATTCTAATATAAGTTTTATATTGTTGAAACTTTTGGAATGTCTAATGATGAAATAGGCAGTTTGGTAAGCTTTAGAGGTTATGGTCCGCAAATGAGAGCTTTGAATTGAAGATGACTCCTAGATCTTTGCTGGCTGATTTTCGTTGCAGGATAGAGTTCTTTAAAAAATAATTATAATTAAGGGTGGATTTATTAAGTGAGTAGGTAATGCAATGGCATTTGTTGTTGGTATATATTTTATTTTGGTTACACCATCTATCAATTGAATTAAGACCGTGATGTAATTCTTGAAAGTCAGTAGAAGAACGACAATTTTGCCTATTTTAATATCATCAGCAGATAAAAATGGCTGAGAAGATTTTACTGCATCGGGAATATCATTTATAAAAGTAATAAAAAGTAAAGGGCCTAGGATTGAACCCTGAGGGACACCTGAAATAGGGGTAAAGCCATGTGAGTAAATATTGTTGACTTTAACATAATTGAGTCTATTAGAAAAGCAGGAGAAAGTCCATTTGATGTAGCAAGGATCTAAATCATAATCGATTAATTTTCTGATCAAAATTTTGTAATCCACTTTGTCGAAAGCTTTTTCGAGATCAATGTACACTAACCTATCTCGCACTATCACAATGTTTTGTTGAGTTCGAACATGACGGCTTCGACCGGACGATTTTCTGGTTGCAACTGATCTAGATTCTTCACATTTCTGTACCAACCTCGACACTGTTGTTGCGATTGGGGCGCTCTCACATCCAAAGATCGCGCGAAGTTTACGGACATTTTCTGCGTAACATTCCCCGTTTTTGTAATAAGTGTTTTCACAATAATTGTTGCTCGATACTCAACTGCTCCACGGCTACTAAATGGAAAAAGGTTGAGTGATAATAGATAACGAAAATGATAGAAACAGTGATAACACTCTTCACACAAAAAAATCCCGCGCAATTCAAAAACTGCGCACTTTAAGAAACACCCGTTAGTATTAAAGATGCCTTCACGCAGTTTTGTTTACGTACATTTATGTTTAAATTCAGGAAGAGCATTTAGAACAGAGAAATTGTTATGCTCTCAGTCAAAACCGAGAATTGTTCAATAAAGCACAAAATATTGGTTTAATGATCCAAATTTATTTTTTCGTCTTCAAAATAGGCACTATCCCAATGAATGTTCTAGTCCTCGAAACGTTTCTTATAGGCAGTTTCCGGTATGGCCTTCAATTTTCTGCGAATTTTGTTTTATGGACTCTAAACGTCTTCCGCGAAATGGTAATATGAGTTTGGGGAACTGGAAAAAGTCACACAGTGCCATGTCTGGCGAATACAGTACATGTCGATGGCATTAGTTGAGTTTTTGTTCAAAAATTCGCGTACAATGGTCGATGTTTGGGAAAGTGCATTGTCCTGGTGCAAAATCCAAGAATTGTTCTTCCACATTTCTGTTTTTTTTCCAATGCTTCAGCACAAGAAATTTTTGTTGGCAACATAAAAAATGAGGCAAACTCTTTGGTCGATATTTTTATCTAGTTCAAAAACCGCAGAGCATATGTTTGATCGACTTTACAAAACGAACAGCTGTAAAAACTGGTTAATAGATCTCAACAAAAATGTCTACGTAACAACTAGGTACATTGGTGCCGTCATATAGCTAAAAAAAAAATATACGTATCTTTTACGCGTGCATTTTAAATGGAAACATTCCAGGTATTTATTTGACTGAATGTAGGCAGCTTTCTCTGTACAGCTTTCCTATTAGAAAACCGGTTCATTCGCCAGAGGAGTTGAGTGTTTGTTTAGTTCACTTTGTGAAAAGAGGACATTTTATCGACTGGGGAGGGGAGGATGTAGGAGAGAGGTGATTAAATGGAATCATTTGTTTTCGTGAATGTTACGGCGAACAAGACAAATCCGTCGTCCGTCTCTGTGCTTGGCAGTAACGAATGTTAAGTTGATTTGAACAGCAAATGGCGATCGTGGGCTTTTGTCTGGCAGTCTTGTTTTTATCTGGCGAATGCGTTGTTCAGATCGAAACGAAGGAAAATCCGAATGACGCCAACGGGGAGCGTTTTGGAGGCTGTTGGAAGATTTCCCAATGCGACCTCCTCCTCATCAGTGGTGCTCTACCCACCTTATCCTCGCTACTTCCTGCGACCCCGCTTCATTTTTCTCTCCCCTTCAAGAATTGATATTTTTTTTCTTTTTCGCATCCTAGAACTGTACACACCAGTTGTGGAATATTAACTTATTCACCTGGTTTATTATGCGATGGATTGTAGACAATCGTAAAAAAGGAGGTGGGCGTCATATGTCATGGATCAAATGGCGATTACCCTGAGCGAACTCTTATTGTTTTTATTAGGTTAGAATGGGAGAATTGATGCAATTTTAGGTTTACTTTGTTTAAAAGTCTAGGTTTCTTAAAAACTGTTGTTTTAAGCGTGACACCATTTAACAAAGGAAGCAGCTTAGCATGCTAAGTTGTGATTTTTTGAGGAGATAACACCTCTATCCAGAAAGCAAGAATGCCCTGTTAAATGAATAAATTATTGGAATTTGAAAACGAAATTAAAAAAATTATTGCTGAACAAATTTTTGCCAACCCCAAAATAAATACGCTCCAATCCTCTTTTACTATAAATTAATGCAATAACGGTAGCCTGCGAATTTACAGTTTGTGTTTATTGTCTGAACCAAGTAAAGTTATTTTGCACAATTCCGATGTCCTGAATCCGAAATTCATACCTATTTATTGCTATCACGCAAGGCTTGCAAAATCACGATAATGATGTCACCCAATTATGCAAACTTTATTAGATATATTGACATTTTAATTCAACAGTTTTTATCTTTACACTTTAAATAGACTCCAACTTTTTGAAGTTCAGAACCTGTATGTTCATACTCTGCACAAATCACTGGGAAACAGATCAGATTTCAGTTTAATTGCCCCTAAAAATAATTGAAATATTGTCATTTCATCCCTTCAGTGTCACTACAGTATAAACACAATATAATTATACTTTGTCCAATGAAAGATGGACTGGGCTTGACCAGTTAAACTTCCGATTTCAATTGTTAGATGTTGTTTCAAAAATATTTTCCAAGAACTAATAAATAGGCCTCAGCATCTCTTCTTTAGCAGTGTCTTAGCCAAAGAAAATTCTAATCGTACTTCTGTTCCTTTTATGTTTGTTTCTGTAATCTCCCGTTGGACATCCAACTTGATACCTTTTTTCAAACTCCCTTTATATTTTGATGGAAAGTTTCACCTTGTTCTAAACTCAAAGATCCCAAGTTGTCAGATGCGAATATGAAAGAAATGACTATTCAAGCCCCTATGACCAAATTTGAAAGACCAAATTCTTTGAATGCCTCGAGCATTTTTAAGGCGGTCTTGTAATTAGGATCTTTATTATAGGCTAAGACCTTTGTAAAGACTTCTCTGATGCTTTCTCATTTACATTCATTGAGGCCTCATTTACAAACTTAGCTTTTTTCTAGTCAATTAAAGCTACTTTCCAGCGCGTTTCCATACATTTATGGAAAATTATTCAACACTTCAAAACATTGCGAAAAAGTCTATTTTTTTTCCAATTTCAAGTCAACAAATGAAAATATTCCTAAGTTATCGCTTTAATTAATTTTATTCTTAAATCTTTATATTACAGAAATTTAAAAATTCAAATAACATGATGAAGTTGATATGTGATGGGAATTAACTCTCTTCGATACTGGAATTAGCATCTGAAAATACCCCCTGAAAAACTTAGAATCTCGCATATAATGAATTTCGCATTTATTTGCCCTTAGCTTTTCTTGACTTATTGTGTAAAGGAAAATTCATTTCGAATTACAAAATGCCTAGCACGGACCATATCTAATCCGTGATGTTTAGGACAGACGCCTGTTTTTCTTTTCTTAGTAACTGGAATACATCATTAAGATCGTGCAGCGGGTCATCTAGGGGTCGTACAACGATAAAGGATTTTCAATTTGTTTCTTGTTCTCGCCTGTCTTTATGTAAGCGAATCTCTTTATGTAACTCCAATTTATGGCACTTGAAGAGTAGTGGATCGTAAATTTTTCTTTTTATTACGCTACTGTTGTTGACAGTAGAGTTGAAGGAGAGGAAAAAGGGATAAAATGCAATAAGAATTCTATTTCTGGACCCAGCAACATAAAACAAACACCTGAGATGTGGATCCTTCCTTTTATCCAACTTCCAATCACACACGGCTTCGATTGGCATTCGCCTTTATTGCATCCTTGGCTGTAGCGATTTTTTCCTATTATTCTTGCAACCTTTAAACTAAATGCATCAGGCCATCTAAAAAGAATTTATCATCTCCAGTTGCAAATAATCGAGGAAAACACGTTTTTTGTTGTTATTCCTTTGGTTATAGTTAGATGACCCGATGGACGCCGATACTTCTCTTTTTATTTATTTACCTTACCTATTTATTTTCTTTTTTTTTTTTTGTTGTTTGTTTGGAAAATCTCGCTTCGTTTTATGGCTTGTTCTCGGTTTCCTTGGTCGGGCGCGGAACGCTGCGACAGAGCCGGTGGTGACACTTGTGCTCGCACCACACTGTACAACATCTGGTGACAAGAGCCATTCTCTCTCTTCCGACCGAAAAGACCTAATAAAAACGCCCGATGACCACTGACTGTCTCCTTGCACAGGTTTACCTCTACTCGAGTGTCTCGCTCGTTTTTTAGCATTGCAGCTGTTTACTCTCCTTGTTATTATGCCCTTCTTTCCATGCAATAAGACGTGACGGAAGGGGAAAGGGGGTGTGTGTAAAGAATGTTTAGGGCAACTTGAAACTCATTTTGTGACACAAAATGAGTGCATGACAAGTGAAAAAGAGAAACTAAAGGTTGTTACTCTTTGCGTAATATAAGCGTGAGCACCTGTAAATATCCAGATATGTATGATAAACATAAGCAAAACGTTAAATTAAAAATTAAGAATGGGATATTTAAATTTGTTTTTGTTGAGTGATTAAGCGAGTAAATATTGTAGATATGATAAGTTTTGTATCCATTAGCATATGGCTAAAACCTTTGGTCTCACAATTTCATATCTACTAAAGCCTTTGATTTCTCAAGCTGAGACCTGAATGACAGCGCATTTCTTCCCCCGGTGCTATTTGAGCTTAGCCATTTTAACGGACCTGAATAAAAAAGGGGTTAGCATTCATTTAAGAAGTCATTGCTAACTCCTTTTTATTCAGCTCTTTCGAGTTCCCCTCCCCCTCCCACCGCATATCAAATTTATATAAAAACTTCTACCATTCCATTGAATCGGGATAGCACTGCCATGCACCGCAAAAATTAAGGTTAGCATCATCTCACTTTCTCTGTTAACATTAAAAAAATTCCACTGGGCAGAAAGGAAGAACTTAAAGAAACGTGTTAATTTACTTTTTTCAAATATACTTCTTTTAATTGCACGTAGTGATTGAAAAAACATTATTTTCACAAAAAATCTGAAGTTTTACTTTAGTGTCATAGTTTATTTTAAAATTTATTAAATTATTTACATTGGTTTACGGAAGCAGTGGTTGAGATCCTATAGAATAAATATATTCCTGATTTCGACTTCCGAAATATCAAATAGAGCATATATTATCATCAAAGAAATTAAGCACATTAATACTTTACAGTATTAATTTTTCTTCTTACACCCTTAAGAAACCATTCACAAAATTTATTAAAGATTTAATAAGTCATTTATTATTAAAAATGTAACAATTCATTGCCCTTATTAAGATTTTAATAAAATAATGAATTCGTGATAGATTATCATATTTTAAGTCTCCGAATGGTTTATTTTTTTCGAATGGGAAAAGTCTTTTTCCTTTAATATTTATATGTTCAAATATTAAATTATCCATATCCATTTGCCCGCCAATGTATTAGGAAACTCAGCTCATACGGTGTTGTTCCCCCCGTGTGCCATGGATTCTTCTGGGCATTAACTCCACAAGGTGCCTGAAACATTCCATAGGGATACTGGCCCATATAAAATTTTACAATAGTATGCCGTTGTAGTTGTGCGTGTCGGACCGCCGTTCCAATTCGTCCCGAAGATATTCGATTGGATGACCCTGCTAGCAAATCGATCCCTGGAAAATTTGATGTGTGTAGAATGACCCGTTGGCAATTCGGGTCTTTTGACATGGATCATTGACCTGCGGAAAGGTCTTATCACCCTGCGGGAACTCAGCGGCCCTACACGAATATTTCTGGTCAAAGACGTACCAGTAAGATGTTGATCAAATCATCTTGAGGAACCTTGGCAATGCCAAGAGAAGAGTCTCCATACCGTCGCAGACAGGCTGACACCAGATTCTGACAAGCCCAGTCGACAGAGCAATAGGAAACGAGACTCTTCAGGACAGGCAGCCCTTCCCCAGTTGTCCAGTCTAATCTTGATGGTCACCCACTGGAGTCGTTATTTTCCTGTTCTATTCTGATAGGAGAAGAACTAGTAATCGCGTCTGCTGCTGTGACTTAGCCGTCAAAAGTTGACTGGGTTATATGTTCCGAAATGCCTTCCACAGACCCAGCGTTGTGTTGCGCAGTGAATGATGGCATTATCGGTTATCTTTGATGAGCTTACGCATCCTTCGCTCAGCCCATCAACTTTTGGGCGATGGTTTTCCTTGAACGCTACACTCTCGAAACGGTGGTCTGGAATGGCCACTGTTTCCTTAAGGCCAGCATCTGCTCTTTTGGCGCCCACTATCAAGACACTTTTTAAGTCTTTTAGGCTTTTTGTCTTGCCCAGGAAGCGGTTGGACTTGATATGGATACGCTATGACGTTTATCGTTCCCCCTCTGTTCCATCTGAACATGCAAGTGATGGCACGGCTCATTTGCGCTTAGGCGGATGGAGGATTCTAATAAATTGGTCGGTGAGTCTCCATATAAACATTTTCACGGAATTTTATCATTCTGTATCGACGTCTACATGTAGTTAACAGTCAAGTCTAGACAAAGAGCTTCTCATTTTTGCAACAAATTTTTAATTTCATGGATTCATCTTTCTGATAGAGAAAGCTATGCTATTGGCAGATACCAATTAATAAGCATATACCAAATAAAGTATATTCATTTTCAGTAAGAATAATAAACTTGATTAGGCCCATATTTTTTTTAATCTGAGTGGGTCAGTTCAAATCCCGCTGTAGGCAAGAATGTTTGTGCCTCGTTTCCTGTATATCGTACTCTAGACAATAATATAATCAGTTAATGTTTGTACTCAGAATATCAGACAGACTGCGACAAAAAGTATTTTATGTTTACTGATGTATTTTTGCATGTCAAATTTTCACATTGTAGCAAGCTACCAGTTTATTTCATGTATTAAAGCATCGAAATGAGATAACCGTGCCAAGAAGTTGTTGATAAATATGGACTATTCGAATCTAAAGTCATGGTCTATCCGAATCTGAAGTCAAAATCAAAAAATTCGAAAAAAAATTGGTAACAGAACGGCCGATTTCGCAAATATTGTAATGATGTTTTTAACTAGCTTGCACTTTAAACATTAAAAATGACAATGTAGTATCAAAGAACGTATAAGCATTCTTCCTTTTACGTTCTTTGGTGGTAGTATTACGCATTCTCAACTGGTTTAGCCTGTCCACTTGGACAGATTTCAGTTATCAGACAATGTTGTAATGGAAATTAAAATAATTTCTAACAATTGAAGTCGAATATTTAACAGGATACGCCCTTTTTGTCAATTTAAGAAGCCATACAAGTGTCTCAAACCTTTACAGTCAAAATTCTACATAGAGCAGAGGATTCTATAAATGAGTAAATTGATATAGAGAACCAACTCCAGGCGCCACGAGATCTTGAATGAGTAATTCTTGTGATGAACGTTTTTGTAAGCTGCTTCGCTTTCATAGCAATCATGTTGATATCTCATTTCGATGTTGATATCTGAGAGCACCTGGACAATAAACTCCCTAGTCATTTGATTGCAAGAGGTCCCGTCCCATGGTCAGCGACATCGTCGGATCATCTAGTCATTAGGCTATGAAACCCTAGTAGAATCTGATTCTAAACTGCTTGCCATGGCCCAAGCTGCCTGTCTCCTTGTAAAACAGACACTAGGGATATTTGAGAGAGTGCGGCAAAATTTCATGCGCCGTTGTATTACATGTACGTATTGATATTGATGGTTGCCGTTTTGAAGACTTGCTATGAGTGTTAGTTCCGCCATCTCAAAATATTCGGTTTACGAAATTTTTCTGTCTGTAGAATTTTGACTCTAAAAGTTTGAGACACTTTATATATAATTTAAAAAGTTTTATACACTGTCCAACTTTAAAAAATAAATGTGGGCGTATCCAATTAAAATATCCGATTTCAGTTGTTAATTTTGATTGCAATATTTTCTTAAAAATTGAGATTGGACACGCCTAGTTTTACTTTCGTTGGACGGGACTATAATAGCATTGTACATGATTGATAAAAGTTTTATATTTATAATCTTCCAATGTGAGATTTAGCGAGGAAATCGGAAAATGGTAATTCTTAAGAGAATCCTCTTGAGAGCAGAATCACTTGATTAGCAGCAAGAGCTCTGACAATAATGAAAATATAAGGGAAATCGATGAAGAAATATAGAAAAAATTCATAATACAACTAAACTTGAAAAATACAAGCAAATTTAGTAATATTAATAAGCGAATTTCAAATAAACTTCAAAATGTTATAAATCGTTTGATGCAAGGTAATGATGGGCAATTTTGTAGTGAGAAATTTGCGCTAACTAATGCAGATATCTGATAAAATAAACATTTACATTAACTTCTGGCCTTCGTTCATGATGTGCGCAGTAGATAATCCATTTCGGATCGTTTCCAGCCTGTGTCATGCCGTACTTGAAGGAAGTTTAAGGTAAGAAGTTAGCTAGGTTATTTACAAGTTTTGTAGCATACTTAATCTTCAGTGTCTTTGCTGAGCATTGATATGCTTAACTTTGATGACTTCCGTACATCCTCTTCAACAGAATATGCCGGTTACTATCAAAAATGGCAACCATAATTCTGCATTCTTTATGGGGCAATATTCTCCTACTCTAATCTTACTCTGTGCTCAATTGAAATAGTCTAAGGTGTAAATGCACTTGAAAACTTCTTCAGGAAAACCTTGCGCAAAGACATTACGCCTTCGTCAATTATTGTGAAAGATTAGGGCATGTAAATGTGTGCGTATGCGGTGATTGATAAGTCCAAATGGAGTGAATTGTTGTGTAATCGATAGGTCAAACAATGCAATAACAAGCGAGTCATTTTTAATGAATATAAATTTAAATTTGCTGCCATAATAAAAAGCGAAGATGAAATCCGACTTGTACATAATCGTTCAGTTTCTTTTATAATACCGTGATTGATGCTGGCATTGGTGATTGAGACGTCGTTTTTCGATTTCCTCCATCCGCGTGAGCAGTGCAATTGAAAGGGAAGCAATCGGGAGTGATTCACCTGCTCATGTGTTCCTATTTGCGCGTAATAATGTGCAAGGGTACCAGGATCGACTGAATCACACGTGCGGAAATAAAGCGGCGAATGTAGGTTTTAACGAGCTAAATTAACGTAAACGCTAATTATAATTTAAATGACACGCCGTGAACTTAAGTGGATTAAGGGCAATTTGCTTATCTTCTGGATTGACTATTAAGTGAGTATTTGCAGTTATCATTACCTTGGAGAAGATTTCAGGGTTTTAAAATTTCGTTTTTAATAATAATAATAATTTATCATGTAGCAAAAATAGGATAAGCCAAATTTAATCTCGCCGTTCGAATTTCTGTCGATTTAATCTTGTCCTGTAGAAGAAAAACCAAAAGCACTGCTGTGCATAAGAACATTATAAATGAAAAATGCTTTAGTATTCCCTGTTCTCTAATATTCACCTTGATTTAGAGAACTATCCTTCTTGCTTTGACAAAGGATAGCCTCTATCCGAAACGTCAGCTTTTTATTTATTATTTTTTATTTATTTTATTTTTTATTACTTATCTATTATTTATTTGGGTAAACCTATAAAGTAACGTCCCCAAGATGGCCACGGCCGCGAGTAACAGGAATAAATGAGGAGTTTATGAAATAATATATTTCACAATTTTGTTCATTTATTCCTGATATTAATTTATGAAGTATATATTTCACGAAATACTGTTTATATGTACTGTCCTTCAAAACTAAAATAAGGAAAAAAGTTTATATAAATATGTCCTAAAATAATTTTTTGAAAAATTATAGCCACATGACGTTTTTCGTATAGCGTGGTCTGTTATATCCCCAGATCTCAACCCTTTTATGGAGGGATCATCTAAAATATTATTTATTCCACTCCTGATATTGAGGATCTTCAATCGAGAGTGGAAGAAGGATGCCAGCCAATTAGAGGTACACAGGGAATTTTTTTTAGCGTGTGAGGCAGTTTCTGAGTTAATTGCATTGCCGCTCGTGGAGGTCATTTTGAACGTTAGCTATGATTGTATGTATTGATTCCTCGCGTTTTCATTGTTGCTCATGTAAAGCGACTGAAAAAGAAATGAAGATTAATCTAGTGAACTAAATAAACACGTAGATACCTATAACTCAGTTTCGAATCATTTTAGGACATATTTTTATGGAATTTTTCCCCTTATTTTATTACTTTTTAAACGTTTAGCCAGTCCACTATTATTGTTACACCCTCTGCATGATATGCAATATCATTTACTGTATTTAAAAATTCAATCCAGTATTAGTGCAAATTATTTCCCAGAGTGGTGTTATTTATTATGAAAGCTCAATGATAGAACTTAAACAGATGGGTCGTGATCATGACAGCCCATTTTTTGGAAAAAAATTGAGAAACGAAAATGTAATATTTTTTGTCAACGTTCATTTATATACAATTTAGATTTTAAGATGCAGTTTATATTTTAAGATATTCTTTAATATTGAAAATTTGTCATTGTACGAAGTCGCATCCTTTTTAAGAAATATTTATTTCGAACGATGAACTTTCAAAATAAACATTATAGACCACTTTTAAAATAAACTATACAAATAAGAGCGTAAAGAATTTGTTCCTAACGAATGATGATATATGTTAGCTCCCCATTTAAATGAACAGCGTACGATTAAAAAGACGAGGAGGGAGGGGGTGATGTAATTACTAGAGTGTGACTAATTATAGATAATTTTATTTGATTCCAAAAATGAGCTGTATATTTGATTTTGATAGTTGAATTTACTACTGTTTCGCCGTTCTTGTTTTTCTCGATGCAGGGCGCTTTTAGCGAGGGAGAGGCCAGGCCTTTCGTCTGCAATGCGACGACGTCATCCAACCCATTCTGCTTTCATCTTTTTTTAACTTGTCCTTATTTTTTAAGAGAATGGAGTAGTGACGTCGATAACCAGTATTTTGCAAGTCTGATTTTTTTTTTCTTTTTTTTTAAATGCCGATTTTGCCGGTCATCGTCAGGGAAAATTTAGAAAAATAAAAGTCTTAATATTAATAAAAGCTTTTGTATTAATGAATATGGCAATATTAACTAAATTAAAAAAAAATTAAGTTTCATGAATTAATATACAAAAACAACAGAGATAAAATGATCAATATCTTGAAATTGTTTATTTTTTTTCTTTTTCTCAACAATGAAATACGTTAACGAATCATATATACTTTTATTATTATTATTCAGATGTGAAATTAGCTTACTTTTAATGTTTACGATAACATGCTACAAGATCCTATCAGCTTGTGCATTTCCATAGGGATTATAGCTCTCGCCCGAATCACTGCTCATCCGATAGGATATTGATTTCGGACAGGGAGGATTTCGTCATTGATCTCTTGTAATAATAATGAACCTTCGTTGTCATTGACCGAACAAGAGATCACAATGTGAGCACCCTTCCCCTTTTCTCTTTTTTTTTTTAATGTTTTTTTTTTCCTCCCTCCAAATCTGTGCGTCCTATTTGGATGAATTCGAAACCCGACTTTGGGAAATGTTCCAACGTTAGTCTGTGCCACGCCCATTCCGTAAACGGTTGATTCACTCGCCGCCGGCAGAGCGTATTCACCACGCAAGAAAGTTTCGCGTTTGAACGGGAAGTAAATAAATCATCGGCTTATTTATTAGATAAAATTGGGTTTAAGCGGATATGCAATACGAAAAGTGGGTGGGGGGAACGGTGAATTTGTTAATTAATAACGACGATTTGGTTTCGGGATATCATGCCTTCTTATTAGAAGCGAATCTTGGAATCATATTAGAAGCAAGGTTCTAAGTTCTACGTTCTGTTTATTCAAGGTGTCGTATTTAAGTTTGCGTTAAGTATTTTATTTGATGAATAACAGAAATACAGTATTACAATGACTTCTTCTTTTGAAATTCGTAATAAAATGACACCCAATATAGTTTCATTAATAATTGAAATAAATAAAAAGATCCAACATAGTGTTAGGTTAAGAACGTAGATTTTATTATCATCTTACGCGTTTCGAATACGAGATCTTCTTCAGAGGCTTACAGATGTTGAAATTATAGAGATTTTTTTTTGAAATTAGCAAAGACGGTAAAATGAATGTTATAGATTTTTATTTCATTTAATAACGTGTGTATTATATTCTTATTAATGGAATTTATTATTTTGTTTTTATTTTATTTGTTTCTATATATTTCTATTGCTTCGAGTAGGAGGATGAATTGAAAAAAAACAATCAAATCTATATCAAAATTTTACCTAAGTAACAATATTCAACAAACAAAACATCCAACAATGTTAATTATCGAAAAATAATTTCAAAAACTCTCCAATTCCAATATCTGTAAACCTCGAAACGCGTGAGGTTATAATAAAATAATATTTTTATTTCAATTCAAAATAATATCTGTATAGAAAATGCAGAAATATTCATTTTCTCTCGCCCACTATAATTAAGAAAACGTTTTATTTTGTGTTTGTTTTTTTAAATTATTCGCATCATTTACTCTAAAAGAGTAAAGGGAGAATAGAATTGAAATCTATATAAATAAAAGGCAATGTTCATATGTGTGTGCCCTATAGATTCAAAAACTCTTCGACCGATTTCGCTGAAAATTTCACAGTGTGTTTATTAGTGCCAGGAGCGTTTAGAGAGTGGTTTGAATGAAATCCGATACGAAGGTTAGGTTAGGTTCAAAATCGAACTTCAATTGATTTATTTAATTCATATATATATTCAGATTTAGCAATAGCGAAGCATTGTCGAGTCCGCTAGTTATAAATGAATATATTTTTTTTAAATGAAAACAATTATAATCTAAAGCATACGAAATTTTTAACGTATTCAGGAAGAGGGTGGAAAACGATGAGAATCAGTTCGCTAGAGAACTGGGACATGGCAATGAGAACAAAAAAAAAGGGGGGGGGAATGAAAGAAATGTCCCATTAGAGAACGCGAGCAATAATGAGGGTGGTGCGTCTAGCAGGTGCTGGAGACATGGAAGAAGAAAGAGGTGAGCAGAAGCAGAAAGGTGGAAGTGGGAAGAGAAGCTCTCAGCAGTCAGCCAACTGTTTTATTCACTATCTCAAGAAAGAAAGCGTTTATATTTTGAAATAATTAAAAATACCTAATGTTAATTAATAGCTCGGACCTCAAGCATGAATTTATAAAACAAACAAACAAACATTCAGAAACAAAATACTTATATTTATTCGATTTTGATGAAATCAAGTTTTTTCCTGATTGCACGTTTAAATTTTGTGGATACTGATGCAAAATCTTTTGTCAATTAAAATTTACCGTAATATATATTTAAACTCCTTCCATGCCGACTGACTACTTTATACACTAAACAGTTGAATATAATATTTTAAAAATTTTAATGTTTGTTCTGTGCAAAAGCATTGAGAAAACCCGCAGTGAAGCCTCAGTAACCGCAGAAAAGAGAGACCTGGTTACGCTCAGGAAGTTGTCTTCACTGCATAATCCTGGTTTCCTAATTCCGTAGAGCTTGTTTGTTTGAGCATCGTCCTGGATCAAAGACGACCTAGAAAAAACACTTTCAACAAGATGCAAACTCTGTCCCCCACCATAGTGGTAGACATGGTTAAGAAAGCTGCTTTGAAAGATTCCTCACTCGAATCTCATTTCCCACATTTCGGTTTAGCCAGATAGTTTGCTTCATAGATTGATTACAAGCTCAAGAGTCGTTGATTCCGCAGATAGTTTGTTTTAATGTGATTGAAGTTATAAAATCATTAAATTAAATGTCATGGGTATCTGGAATCGATTCTTTACAATTTAAAAATTTTATATTTTCAAACGAAGTTGATTCTTTGACAATACCATTATTTCACTTTCTACTTTTAATTTTTAAAATTTTTTTAATTTCAATGCATTTATTTAGTCAAGCACTTAAACGGAAGTATCAATTTAAAATGAAATTAAGTCTTTTTAATTGACAACGATAATATATTTTTATAAATCAGTAGTTTTTTTTAATATATAAATAAAAATACGTGAAAAGTTAAACTTGAAGCAGATTTTAAAATATTCCAATATATATTACGAATAATTAAATAAAATTCGTAATTTAAAACTGTGTGTTTGATAGACAACTACAGTGCGTTTTGATTTGAAGTGATTAACTGTTACAATAACAAAATTCAATTTAACCTAATCTAGTTCTGAAATGATTTCACACGAGTTGTGCAGTGAAGCATCTATCCAAGGGGATGATTTCGTACTCTCTAAAGATGGCAACAAATCTTTAATTATTTTAAAACACTATAAATAAGAAATACTAAAATAAAAGTACAAAACATTTATTTGCAAAAAGAGATTTGCAGTATGTAGACATTAAAAAAAGTCATTTTCCTTTATTCTTAAACATATCTTCAGTCGTATGTTTATGTTCTAATGTGAAGAAAATTTTAAGCATATTAAAATAAATAAACAAATAAAACACAGTTTGCACAAATTTAAAATCATGCTTACATTTTTAGCATTTATAGTATCCTAACATTCTCTACTCACAAGTTCTTATTATATGTCTTTTTAACAATTAAATAATTTTTCATAGTCCACTTCCTTTGCTTAGATTCTTTTATATTTTTTTCCCCTTTATATCTAGCAAGAAGGGATTATAATCATGTTCAATCATAATGATTCTATTCTTCCTGCCACCATCCTAGAAAAGAAAAAAAAAAAAAAAACTGAAAAAAAAAAAAAAAAAAAAAAAAACTTCCAAACGAAATATCATGTGGCAGAAAATCGATGAGGTCTCTGGTCTGGTTGGTTTCCTATTCACCAGAATTCCCAAAAGGGAAGAAAGGGAAATTTTAATAAAAATACAGCTGCAGTAATATAATTGCGTATATTAATTAAAACATTATAACTTTTAAAGGCTAAACCTTTATTCCAACAGTTTTATAAATTTTGATAATACAGAAGTATCTCCTCAGTCCTTGTTTTTTTTTTTTTAATTGTGTCATTATGACACACTCAATTGGCAGAAAGACCATTGATTTATGCAAGCTTGTGCATTTGTCATCAATGAAAAATGTGAAGATTTTTAAATGCTAATATAATGAATTCTATATGCTCTATGTTCTTTTTAAACAAAATGAACATTAATATTATTTTGGAAAGATCAAATTCAGATCAAGTCTAGAAACGAAGTCCCAGAATGGGCCCGAAATTGAGCAAAACCCAAGGGGTTCCAAGTTAAAGCTTTAATGTTTGGGTACATGAATTTCTTTATTGTATGATTGTGGCTTCCTCTAGGATTTGCAATGTTTGCATGCTTTGTGTAATAACAGTGGCAGCGTTTATTAGATTATTCTTAAATACAACAAACTCAGTGGCTTTGTTGAGGTTTTTAAATTCTGGTTATCATTCTTTTGTTAATCTGACTTACAATTACTTTGTTTAAATGTCATTCATCTATATTTCGTGCTCAGTGACTGGATTGATTAATGGATTTGATTATTTATCTTATTTTTTGGTTATATTATTTTATAGTTTACTATTGGTTTTTAAGTTTCCTTTTTGTTCATGGTTATTTTGTATCTTTATTACTTAAAATTATTTTGGTTCTCATTTCAATGGTGTGCTCACTGCTAAAATTTAATTTATAATGTGTTTTTTTTCATACTTTAAAGAAAGAAATTAAATTGAAAGCATAAAGTGGCAGTTATTTAGATCCATGGCAGTTATTTAGATCCATGTCAGTTATTTAGTGATAGTTTATATGTTTAGTCGAATTTATACTCCCTCCCTCTAAAATGTTAATTTTTAATATGACAATTTTAGTATGTTTTGCTTTGATGAATATTATTGATCATTTTTAATATCATTATTCTTAAACATCCTTTAATAGTTTTATATGAATGCACAGGATCGATATGATATAACATTTAAAGCATGTTGTTATTTTTCCAACATGAATTAAGTTAAGTGATCTTAAAATGATTTCACCTTCATTATGTTTTATATTGATAATGAACATACTAGAGGTGATATTAAAATTTGCTGATCTTTCTTCTTGATTAATAATTCAAAAGTCAAAAGTCTCCATCTGTTGGCAGTATAAAAAATGTTATAATTTAAAGAATGCTAAAAACATATTTATTTATTTATTTTTATTTATTTATTTTATTTTCTGAAGTTTAACGTGCTAGAGCCAGAAGCACATAAACATCAAAACCGATCAACAAAACCAGTAAATTACATTTAGTTAACAGATATTATAAATACGTAAAGTTATAATTACATTGTAACAGTCAAGAATTATAATTACTTAAAGAAAAAAAAATCTTTTAGGAGACAGAGATTAAAAAATTATTAGAAAACAGTGAAACAGAAAGCATTTACTCATCTTAATAATTCTATCTTAAATAAAGAAAAGCTACAAAATATGATGTTATTTTTTTTTTTTTTTACCTTTGAGGAATCAAGCAGGAATTAAGAAGGTTTATTTAGTTGTAATAGTTAAATTATTAAAATTAATTTTAAAAAAATATTAAAATAAATTCTTTATAATGCAGACTCAAATGGTTCCCCTCCACCCAAGGAATTGTAACTTAATTATTTCTTTTTGCTTTCCTGCTTGTTTAATTTTTTGAAATACACACTTTTTTGTTATTTTCTCTTTCCCGTTTTTATTAACATATGAAGGTGAGTGGAAGGAGATTGTTGTGGGAGATTTCACCCTAGTGACTAAGCTTAAACTAGATATCTGAAATGGAGCACATAGGGAACCTTATTTCTTCTGCTGAAAATGGAACATCCATCTCCCTCCCATTTATTAAAATCCAAACAGATTTCCATAAATGGAAATAATTCTACTTAGAAACATTTAGTAATGATGTTGAAACTTATCTTTGCATTGATTTTATATTTTCCTTTCTATTTTTACATATGAGGATTTACAGTCTGTTTAGAACTGTAGATATTACTGATCAGTATTAAATATGTTGTTGCAAGGAGAATGACTGTCAGAACACCTGCACATGTATTGTCATTGTCTTACACGTTGTGTGCACTCCATTCACTCAGTCCTTTAATCATTATCTTTCAAGAATATTTTTTCAGGCTTTCCTGAATTTTTTTTCAAGTTCTGTCTTCATTCATAATTGCTTTCCCCCTGCAAGAGAAATGAGAAAAACTGAGAAAAACAAACTGCTAAATAATGTGAATGTGAAGGAATTTTTGAACCTCATTTTTTTTTTTAGAAATGTTTATCTGTAGAGCTGCTGTGATGATTATCATAATAAATTACTCTCACAATAAGAAAACGAGTGTGTTGGTTGTTAATCATCCTTTTATTGTACAGCAAAAGAATTAAGTAATTAAAAAAACAATAAAAAATAATTTTAAACAAAATAAAAATTTATTAAAAAGTTATTTTAAAGGAACTTTTATATATCTATGCAAAGAAATTTCATAATCACAGTTAAAATTGGTGAAACGAAACAAAAAAGAACATTCAAATTCTTGCTAGGAAAAATTACAACGAGAAAATATGCAAACTTATCTGTAATAAATAACCATTTTGTTTAATCTGCATTCAAAGTAGTATTTAATTATCAACCAATAATGTCATAATAGTAGTATAATAGTTATCATTATATTCAGTGTTTTTACTAAGTACATGATTTCATTTTTAGCAAATTTTTTTTAAATAAACATACATATATTATATTGTATACAGGCTCTAATAAAATTCATATTACGAACAGGTAGGGGGCTTGTAGTTGGTTCAGAGTAAACCACATTTTGCATAGGAATCCCTCTGTGGAAATGCACTATTCCCCTGCTATTACAGTGGAATCATTCAAATCACTGAATATTCATGTACAAAAACAAGTATTAAAAAAAAACGTTTATTACAAGAGTTGTTCATAATGACATCCCAAAATTCACTGCTAAATAAGTCTTTCAAAAATGCCACCAGATCTTCCTTGAAATCCACCAGAAAAATGGACCTCAAGTAGTGCACAATCCTGTGGCTTAACCTTCTGAAGATAGTATGGATGCAGCTGTTCACAATGCAGAACCTACTATACCCATGTAACCCACATTAATGGAACTGCCAATGGAGCATGTACCCGTTGAAAGGTTTAAAGGCTGTTTTGCGATGATTCCTTGTTGGCGTGCACTTAATGTTTCTGCCTGTGAAGGAGCCATGGCCATGAAGCTGATAATAAACTTGAGCAAACATGGTTTGAGCATGTGATAACATGGGAAGCGTTCTCCTTAAAGCCAATGAGCAGCTCGTCCATTACATCACATTTCACCTTTTATTAAAAGCATGTCAGTGTGAATTTAAGAACTGCATATCCAGCCATTGTGAATTTAAGATCTGGTGGAAATTGAAAAGAAAAAAAATGACATTGACAGAATTGAATATGAGTAGTTTTGACGATCCCACTCTAATAGCAGGAGAATGGTCCATTTCTGCACAGGAATTCTGGACAAAATGTGGTTTACTCAGAATTACAAACTCTACAAGTTTTTGTAAGCCTGTAATATAAATTCTGTTACACTCACAAGGGAATCCCTCGAACATGTATGTCACAGATTTCCACCAAATTGAAATGTTACTCATCTGAAGCTACTATAGATGCTTGCAAAATAAGAGAGTGCAAAATTGTGTTTCTTTCAAAATAAACCGTGAAAACGAAAAAAATTTCAGCATACATAGCCATACAAGGACTCCGGTTAGGTTATGTGGGGTTCCCCTGTCAGTATATCTGGCCCGCTTTAAAAACAACAGTACAGAATGAAAAGAGCATGCTTATTTGCAACCACTCTTATTTGAAATAGAGAGTCAACCACTCTTATTTGAAAAATCAGCAATGACTTTTTTTTTTAATTCAGTGCTCAGAAGCAGAGGTAAATAGATTCTCTGAGAAAATCAAAAACACTTGCACTGACAGATTCAGTTCGTGCACTGGTGGGTTAAAAAAAATTTATTTTTTTTTTAAAAAAAAAACCATCTTTGTTATTACATCCTTCTCCAAAGATTCTCAAAACAAAGTGGGGAAAAATTTCCATTCGAAAATACTTGGATATTTATGTTAAAATATTCTTAGTTTTGAAAAAAAAAATTTTTACTCACATTTCCTTCAAAAATATGAAAAAAATTAATTATTACTTTTTGTAATCAATCTATTCCTCTAGATTTGCAGCTGAAAATTGGATCTGATCTGTAGAAACAAAAATGGCCCAAAAAATTATTAGGAATTGTTTATTACATTATGTTTTCACAATGGCTTTGGTATGGACAGTTACCCAAGCAGTCAGTAAGTAAAATAATATTTATTATAAAAACATAAAGAAATACTGTTCAATAGCAGTATGTTTATTTTATTTTCAAATTTAGTAAATATAAGTGAGAACAAAGCATACTAGTGTGCGGAGTTCCCTAATATTAATAAAAAGGCCACATACAAGGGTCAAAAGGAACTACAAGGGCCATACTGAAAATCTTAGGCAGCAATTTTTTACAAGTCAAAATTTATTAACAAGTTTAAGAGAAAACAATTATATCATCCTAATTTGCCAACTTTACACAACATGTTGAAGTATTGTGACATCAGTAGCATCTATGACATGACCAACTGTACTAGATATAGACTGGGAATGATGTTTTGCTATGTCAACATGCTATCATTGAATTTCTTGTTAAAAAGGAAATCCCCACTGCTGATTTACCAAAGACTTCAGCAAGTCATGGAAATAAGTGTATGGGTGCCAGCAGTATTAGGAGATGGGTGAAACATTCAAACACGATGGAATCACGAGCATCCAAGATCGGCCTCATAGCGATCACCCTTGAACTGCCTCCACTGGATGCAATAAGGAGAGGGTTGACGCCATCTATAACAAAGACAGACTTGTCACAGAGTCTGAAGTCACAGCAAAATTTGGTATAGAACACCGTATCTTAGGTCAGCTGGAACAAAGTTCTCTTGTAAGGGAATTGTCAAATTTGTAGAACAATGGGAAAAACGCATGCAGAGAAACGGAAATTATGTTGAAAAGTGAAGAAATATTATAGATTAATGTATAGGTTTCTTTTCTGTATCAATAATTTTTGATATTTAAAAACTCTGTTGCTCACAACTTTCTGTATGACCCTCATATACTAATTTTATATTGCCAATGAAAAATATTTTTTATAAGTTATCATTTCCTTTTTAATCTATTAGTCTTAAGATTTTTTTTTTTTAATTTTTAAATATTTTATAAAAGCAAATCATACCATTTCAAAGAATTTTTTAAGTGCTTTTGGCTCAGATTTATTATTGAAAGTCATTTCTATTGACATAAAAAATGTAAATGAAGTTACAAAAAAAATTTTCTTTATCATACACAGGAGTTTTATTAAATACAGTAAGATCCCAATTAACACTCACATGTTCTAAAAAATATTAGACTTAATAGTGGTAAACAAAACAAGTAACCACAGACATAAATAAAAGTAAAAATATAAAAGAACAATATTGAATTTATTCTTAAGTCTTTATTATAATTTCTTTTATTATATATATAAATATGTATTACTTTTATATTTTTAAATGATATCAATGCTATAAAAATCTTCATAAATAATTATTGGTTACAGAAAATTCATCACAGGGAAAATTCATGAAATTTCATCACAAGGAATATTCATTGCCATTTCATTTATATCAAATTAAATTCTGTAAATACTACACTGTAAGGACAAGTGTATATAAAGCGAGAGGGAGTACTTTGAGGGGAACTGATGATAATGTATCTGTTATTACTTTAATAAAATTTTTGTTTATTGAAACACTTTCCTACTTTTTTGACCTACCTCATATGTCCCATCACAATAATATGTCCCCTTCCTCAGGCAGTTGGAAGATCTGTGGGTTCCTTTTGTCACTACTGATATTAACCAATCTCTCATTCCTGTGAACTACAACATATACTGTCAAACCCCATTATTACAAAATCTGTTAATACAAAATCTCATTTAATAAGAAATTTTCTTTGGTCCCAATCCTGTATATCACATTCCTATATTAAATTGGTCCTTTAATATGAATTTTTTTTTTTACCCAAGTCTGGATAATACGAAAAAAATGAAGAAATTCATTCCAAGAAAGTTACATTATTTGAGATTTTTATTGTAAAGAAGGAAAAAAAAATTATTTTGGTTCTTATGCTAAAGATCTCTTAAGCATGGATGATATAGGGCCAGTTCATTATCTACTTTCTCAATTGAGTCTTCTCAACTGAGTCTTCAGCAACAATGGACTTGTATTGTTGAAATGAGGAAAACTTGGTTACAACAATGTCATTGTATTGTTGCTGAACACTCACTTGAGAAGTCTCAGCTGAGAGAGTAGATAATGAACCGGCCCAGAATGGAGCACTCTCAAAATGAAAATGAAGATGGTGAATCTGAAGAAGCAGAGAGTGATGATGATGATGAGACAGAAAAATCCCCACCATCTAACAAGCGCATGTTGTCAATTTTAGAGGAGATTAAGTCCTATGTCCTGTATAGCAATCAGGTTCCACCAGATCTTTTCATATTGGATAGTTTTGTGAACTCTGCTATTACAAAAATTATATATGTATTTGTTCATGTAAAAAAAATATATATAACTGATTACATGTATTTTTCTGAATTAAATGATTGACGAAAATTTTTAGACATAATTCATATGAAAAGCAGATAATACGAAAAAAATTTTTAGATCCCCTGAATTTCGTAATAACAAGGTTTGACTGTAGTCTCAAACTATCGAAGTTCTTTATTATTGTTTCTTCAGTCCAAACTATTTTAACTGGAAAAATGAAAACATTTTAATTCCACCATAAGGAAATATCGTACATTTAATTTATGTTTTTAACTGAAAAAAAATTTTTTAACAAGAAATGTTCTTTCTTTACGTTAAAATGGAATTATTTTATTATTTCAGTCCCATCTCCTCCGACGATAATTAAACAACCCCCTCCAGATTTTTTACCTTTCCAAGTAGCCGTCGGAACAGATGAGAAAGAGAAGCCGTTCATGCTGGAATGTGAAGCAAAAGGTGAACCAAGCATCAAGTGAGTATGAATAATTATTTTATGCAATTTTATTCAGTCTAAAGAGACCTAATTAAAATGAATCAAAAACATGATGACAAAATTACATATTTCCAAAATTATTTCCATTAATTGAATTTAAAGAATTTTTATAATATTAATATAAAATTAATTTATCTAACAAAATTATTTTGTTTACCTAATATTATCTAATTCAATTATTTTATTTAATATTATCTAACAAGATTCTTTATATACAAGGTGCAATCCAAAATTTCTCCGATTGAAGCTGTATAACCAAACATGAAATAGTTTCAATGCATGGCGATGGGTGGCACTAGGTACTTGTTTTGTGAGCTAGGGCACAAAATTTCATCATGAAAGAAGCAGTTCTTGTTTGTATAGATGCCATTCTTCATCATAAAGAATTCATGCCAGTGGGTCACGCTGTCAATTCACAGTTCTTCTGGTGAGTAAGGTGGATGGGTGAGGATGATCATTGAATTCTTGGTCAAAAACTGTTCTGTGTGCAATGAATGGTGAGTGGGCACATTATATGAAGAACCCAGTGTTTCGCTCGCCACAATTCCGGCCATTCCCTTCTGACATCTTCACGGAGGTGCTTCAGAACATCACAGTAGAACTGTGAATTGACAGTGTGACCCACTGGCAGGAATAATTTAGGCAACATCAAAGAATGAAAAATCGCAATGCAACTTCAACAAACTTCTAACAAAATGGCATCTATACAGGTGAGAACTGCTTCATTCATGATGAAATTTCATACAACCTCACAAAACAAGTACATACTGCCATCATCAGTGTGCATTGAAACTATTTCACATTTCAGTTAACAGCTCCAATCCGGGAAATTTTAGATGGCACCTTGTATTCTATGAAAACAATAAAAATTTCTTTAGGTAATATAGTATTAATTGATGTTGCCATTCATTTGAAAACATAATAGAATAGCATTTCATTCATTTGAATATACATAGCTGCTATATTCTCTCATAATTACAATACTACTATCGCTGCCTGAAATTATAATATACAATTCTACATACATTTTTGTATTGTAAATGTATACTATTTATTTCAGACTAAAAATTGCACTTTTTCCCTAAGATTTTGGCTCCTGCAGGGTCCTGCAATTAAAGGCTGGTTTCCATGTGCCACAATTTATTGCGACTAGTCGATTGTGCGTCGATGCATTTACAAAGTGCGACTATGCGATTATGCGTCTTGGCGGCTTCGGTTTCCATGCTCCTGAAGTGTTCTGCTCTTTCCCAGTATGCATTGCGCGTTGGCTTTCGAAAAAACATGGCGTCTTTGTTAGAGAAGCATCGGCGACGATGCGTTTTCGTGCCATTTTAAAATTGTGTTCAGCCATCTATAAAAAATATGTTATGAGACTGACCCTGTGTGTTGTTTTAAAGCCTCTTGAGCTAATTGAAGCGAGCATTTCCAAGGGAATTCTTAAGTACAACACTATTTGGTATCGCGCTGATGGGACAGGGGTAGGGGGTGCAGAGGCATAGGCCAGGGTGGAGGAGTCTCATCTGTTTCCCTTTGAAGAAAAGGACTCACGAAATAGCAAATAGAACCCCGAGAATTGTTTTTTATGGCTATATAACTCCTTCTAAAAACCAAGATTATAAATCTATTTCCTCAAATATATAAAATTAAAATGTGTACATCAATAACAAAAACATAAAAAAAATCGTTAAATTTTCCAAACAATAAAATTTGTTATACGAAAACAATTAATCGATAACTTACAATAGCGAAAGAAATATACCCTAATTGAAAAAAAAGTATTTTATAAATATAGCAGAATTAAGATTATCCCAAGAGTAATTTCTTTCTCAAAATCAGTAATGAAAAACAAATAGAAAAAAATGACAAAAATGCAAATAAAGGTAAATTGTAAAAATAGAATTAAAAAAAGAAAATAGTTTTTAAGAAGTATTAAGAAACAAAAAAGAAAGAAAGAAAGAAAGAAAGAAAGAAAGAAAGAAAGAAAGAAAATGAAACGTAAAAGGAATTGTACATAGAATTCACAGTAAAAAAAATTGTAAACTTAGATATAAAAGCCAAAGAACTAATAAGAGAACTGGAAAGAAAAAAAAATAAATGAAAATCCTTAAAAGATGAATTTTGACTAAAGCAACCAATTATGAACCAGATATTAATTTGAATTTTATTAAAGTTAAAAATGAGTTTTTAAAAAGTATATTATTAAGATAAAAAATAATATAATTCTTGTTGAAAGATTTAAAAATAGCAGAATAAATAAATTGACTGACGATGGCTCCATATGAGATCTTGAAAAAGTTTCAATATGAAAACAAGAAAAAGAAAAAACAGAAGCAAAACTTCACGAAAAAGTATCAGAAAGAAACATAAGAGCATGTTGATAGTAAAAATACTATTCATTTAACCGAGAGAATTCAACTTATTTTTTCATTAAGTTTGAGAAAAAAAAATTTCATAAGAAATATATTAATACAAGATTATAGATCAACAGGTTGAAAGGCAACTGAACACGGACCTGAACCACGAAAAAAATTTTATCGATTTATAAACCGATTTAACTCATTAAATTATAAATAAAATATATAGAAACTTCTCTCGTCATTTTCCGGCGAGATCAACACGAAAAAAAGGCAAGATCAAGTGTGGGCACTCTGGTATCGACTCTTGATAATTGAAAGCACATGTTAGACGAAAGATGAAAACACGTGCGAGATGAAAACACGGTCTTTATGAGTGATCACATGATCAATTGACACATAATCGCATAGGCGCAAAAGTTTGATCGATTCTTGCGTCTTGCGTCTAGATGCAAAAAAGAATCGGATGACGCATAATCGGTTTGACGGTGAAACGCATAATCGCATCAAATTTTAGGCACATGGAAACCAGCCTTAATACAGCAAAGGCATATGAAATGAAAATTCAAACGTTTTTGTCTTGATATATTTAAAGAGACTAGTTAGTGGCCAAAATTGCTGGAAGTGCACAATAGCATCCCTTAACTTCCTTGGCTGATATCATTAAGACTGATTGTGTTCATGTTCTGAATTTATTACTGTGTTAGCTCGAATTTGCCAAATTTTTTGAACTTATTACGGATTCCACATAGAAAAAAGTATCTCCAAACTACTGTGATCACTTAGTAATGATCCAACATCATAACTGGGTAGCCATTTTGAATTACTATTAAGACTGGAAATGGGTGTGATGTAGTCTGATGAACAATACAATCTTCAGAATCTAAAAGCACTGCAAAGTTGCTACTGTTTTATTTAAACTTAAAGTCTCATACTACTCAAAGATAAAATTTTATCATACAGAGCTTATAATTTTTACATTAAATATGTTGTGCCATTTGTATACTACAGTGCCTTGTTGAGTGAATCCAGGAATTTTATTTAACATCCTGTAAATGTTTTATTAGTTTTGAGGTTGAAAAAAAGTACAATATCAGTTATCATTTATAATTTTGATGATTTATTAATAAATTTGTTTGTAGATATACATGGAAAAAGAGTGGACAAGATTTCCAATGGCAAGCTTATGATAACCGCATTTCACAACAACCGGGTCGAGGAACCTTAGTCATTACATCACCAACTGATGTCGATGAAGGATACTATCAATGTTTTGCAGAAAATGCTCATGGAAAAGCAATGTCCAATGGAGTGTTTGTACGAAAATCAGGTAAAATATATAAAATACAACTGAGACCAAATCAAATTTTTACTAAGAAGATATAATCCCCAAAATTATAATTACAATTCAAGTTTTTTTAAACAAATTAAAAGGAAAATACACCGATTAGTTTAAGCTTTTTTTTAAAAAACTTTATTGTAATTAATTGAGAATTTAGTTTAAATATTGCTATTTTCTTCATTTAGTTATAAATAAAATTATTCTCATTGAAATAACTAAATACATTTATCGAATCACTTATTGCAAATTGGTTTATGGTATCCATAAAAATTTAATAATCCCATAAAAATTTATTCTTAGGGAAAATTACTTTGTTTTGAATTAAAAAATAACAACAAGAATGGAACAACGTTGTTTATTTATTTTTAGAGTTGAACTCCTTTCCTGATGAACAACCTATCGAGCGTGTTGTCAACGAGGGTGAACCGTTGAGTTTGGAGTGCAATCCTCCCACAGGTTTTCCAAAGCCAACCATCTTTTGGATCATTCAGAGTAATACCGGTGCTTTAAGATCCATCAACAGCTCTCGTATCACAGTAGACCCCGAGGGGCGTCTCCATTTTTCTAATGTTACTCGTGATGACAGTATTGATGATGCTGACTATGCATGCTCAGCTTCTATTGTATATCGAAATGAATATAAACTTGGCAACAAAGTAAAACTCAAAGTAATGTTGGGTAAGCAAAGTTATTTATTATGCAGAAACTTATTGCGATTATCACTTTTTACTTCATTTTCTTTTATAATTCTCATTCATTGTCAGGTTCATCTGTTATATCACGTAATCCTCCTGTGGAACAGTATATTTCACCACCTAATATTGTAGCAATGAGAGGAGAGTCCCTTGAGCTCTACTGTATATTTAGTGGAACGTAAGTTAAATTCACAAAACAAATGAAATTCCATTTTTTGATTCATTTAAAAATGATCATTGATTTAAGGGAATTTTTTAAATTTTCTTTTAATTTAGCCCACTACCGGAGATTCGATGGAAGAAGAGGGGGAAATCTTTTCCGATGGGTCGAACACAATATTTAAATTATGGAAAAACTCTGAAAATTAAGAGGGTTGATTTTGAGGATGAGGATACTTATGAATGCACTGCTTCCAATGGCATGGGCCCTTCACAGTCACGAGCAATGAAAGTCACAGTGCAAGGTATCTAAGAAATATATTTTCTGTATATGCTAATCGGAATGATTAATTGAATATCCTGTATTAGTAATAAAAAAAGAATAATGTCTCAAAATAATTATATTATATAATTAAATGAATATAATTTAATAAATTACTAATTTGGATATCAAATGTAAACATTGAATTTAAAATCTATATAAACCATTTAAAAAATTAATTTTTTAAATTTATGAAGATCTATTGACTGTCTTTTGCATACATTGATTTTTTTTTTAATGAAAATTCAAAAAAATGACAATTTTTATAGAAATTTTTTAAAGCATTGACGTTCTATATATATATAATGTAGCCGCTCCATACTGGTTAAAGGAACCTTCTGACACAAATGCTGCCGAAGATGAAGATGTGGAATTTGAATGTAAAGCTTCAGGTGTTCCAGAACCAGAAGTCAAGTGGTTCATCAATAGTGTACCATTAAATGGTAAAGTGCTTAATGGAAATTGAATAATTTTTATTATTTTTATATAAAATAAAATTAGTATAATGGATGAAACATTGTTATTCAATAGTCATTATTAAAGTTGTAGTAGTGATCACACTATAGTGCAAAACTAAGTCTTGTTATGGCAAGTTACTTGCTGGCAATGGTTTAGCTTGTGGCTCTCAAATGTAGCTAGAGAAGCAATTTTTTAAGAACCCCTTCTTTAATCCTAAAAATGCCAATATAGAAAGACAGAATTAGACACCAACTATTTTTTATGGATGAATAGTAGAAATAATGAAATCTCTTGTCTACATTTTAAATAGACCTTTTGGACATTTTAAAAAGACCTCTTGAAAAAAATTACCTCTTGGATAGAGATTTTACTGCTTGTATAGATAGTTCAACCACCATGTTGTGGTCATCATTCAGCAAGAATAAAAAATAATGAGAGGGCAGGAATGTATAAATATACCGGTACATATAAAGTCGTTGAATAAGAGCCAATTCGGTAAAATGACAAAGACATTAATAGAGAGCCAATAAGGTAAAAGTACATAGCCTGTCAGGTAAAATTACATGAATAAAAACAAGAAAAAAGGATTGAAAAATAAGTGCTAAAATGAGGGGGGGGGGGAGAAAGCTTGGTAGGAGCAGGATAGGGTTTAATAATTGTTCCTGTTTATTTTTATTAATTTCAAAAGTATCTAAGAGAGGGATATCACGGACATGACAAAATAATTTAAAATCTTCTTTTGAAACCTGGTGGCCACTCTCAAACTTCGCCACTGCAATTTTTCTGGTTTGATGGTATCTGATATGTGTTCCTTCCATCTCACATCAAGGTTTTTCATCTCATATCTCGCGTCTCACATAGGAAAATGTTGGAAATTGGAATGCTCACAAAAGTGAATAAAAAAAATTATTAAAAACTAGAAGCAAGCCCACCCGATTGTATAATCAGGAAATAACCCATTGTTAGATTTTTGACACACATTGTTAGATCTTTTCTTTGTTGTGACATAGTCCACCGTTGCTGATTTTATATATATGATAATTTGTGAATGTACAAGAATCAATTGATATTGACAAAAGAGGTTTGCTGAAATTAGTTTTGAGGAATTTCGAGTCCTAATGTTAACAAATACTCAGATGGATAAACACCATTAATGGATAATTCTTCCTCTATCTTAATCAGTTAAAATTTAATTTCATAGCAAAATTCATCATATTTGAAAATATTATTGGTTAAAAAATTTTAAATGTGAAATGTCAATAATCACTTATATATCTTAAAATAATCATACAAATGCATAAATTTGTCGGCATTGATGTTCTCCTTATTCCCATTTAGATGCATCACCCAATCCTAGGCGAAGGATTTTATCTCCGACAGCTATTCGGATTGAAAAATTAGAAAAGTCTGACACTGCCGTCTATCAATGCAATGCTTCTAATGCTCATGGATATGTTTTCAAAAATTTTTATGTCAATGTTTTAGGTAATTCTAATTTTCTTACATAATTTAAAATATATATATAATATAATATTAATTTGTTATTTTAGCAAGAAGCTATAAATATTTAAAATACATTTTGAAATATTTAAAAAACTATATATCTTGTTTCTATTCAAATTCAGCTATTCCACCTGAAATTACTGTTAGTCCTTTGCCCCTTTATGAAATTGTTGATGGATGGACAATTAAATTATCATGTGAAGTTTTTGGATCCCCTAAACCAGAGGTGAAATGGACACGCAATAATCATGAACTCACTGGCAACCGATTCACTATCTTAGATAATGGAGATTTAGAGATACGCAATGCATTGTTCACTGATGCTGGTGATTATCAGTGCATTGCTAAAAACCGTTTTGGAGAAGCAAAGTCCAGTGAAAATGTTGGAAAACTGGAAGTCAAAGGTAACTTTGTCTTTGTCTAAGTAATCCAAAATTTAGCTACTTTGTATAAGTACTCTCTTTTGTAAACGATTTCCTTTTTAATATGGATCTCACAATTTGAATTTATAGGAATTTAAAATTAGTTATTCTATTTATGTTAACGGTCAACATTGGAGTATGGATTTAAAAAAAAACATTAATTCGGAGTGAAGCTTCAGTTGTGAAATTCTGGATTGGAATAATCAGCCAAGTCATTATTTTATAAAGAGTGAATTAATAATTCTAAATAATAACCAGGGTATCCAGTGTTTTAACTTTTTATAATATATTAGGGCAAATATGACTATTAGGAGTCTAGTGTCATTGTGGGAGACCTGTGAGCACTTCCTACAGAAATAATTATTACACAGCTGTGAGGCTTAAATTGCACTGTTTCCCTAAGAATTATTTCAAATTATCCTATTTCTTACTGCTCTTGCACATATTTCTAAATAATTTTGCGGGCCTCATGGAATACGATAACGAGCCGAAAAGAAACCGGAAAAGTGGCTCGCGGGACACTGTTTGCCCACCCCTGCTCTAGACCCTCTTCTTATGAACTGATACAATCCACTTCTTTCATCAGTTGCAGTTAAAGGTTATAAAATGTCAAAGTTACCCATCATCACACTGGTTTTCTAATAGTCAAAGTTTGCCAAAAGGCATATACTTATTTAATAATCAAGTCATAACAAGTACATGTTCTCTTTGGAAATTTGAAAAACTTGTTAACAAATATTCAAATGAAATTCACTTCTGGGAATTGCCATTGTTTTTCAGTCTTAACAAATTTGGCCAAATACTGTCATTACAAATTGTTCCAAGCTTCCATAATAACCAAATACCCTCAGCTAAAAACCCTTTCTGAGTGAAGAAAACATATCATGCTCTCATTTCTTCCTTGGTGCAGTCTGACAATGGAACACTCGTATAGAATTGGCATGAAATCTTACCACAGCTTTAATATTGAATTGGCATAAAACCACTACCAGACAGAGCTAGGAAATAAAGAATCACTTTCAACACACTTAAACACTTTGAAGTTATGATTAATGATGACACATTCAGTGCTACCAGTCATCTAATCAGGAAAACAATATATCTCTTTAATTTGTTATTTATCTTCACCATTTGTAAAAATGAAATAAAAAGTCAAAACAGTGAATTCAGAACTTAGATTTAAACAATAATATCATGATTCAATGTGAATGAAATTAGAATTGATGGAGGAGCATTGGCCACCATGTGTTTTATGTGCTGGCCTTGCTTCTTGGCACAGATTAAAAGCACAGTAGTCCATAGGAGTAGCATCAGGATACTTCACCAGAATGTTACAGAAGTCGATAGCTTTGATTCCTGTTTCTACGGCCATCCTGTTCATGAAGGCAACTGTCGATTTTGTTACGTGCCTTGAAATCTTATCCTGGTGAAGCTAAACCTAATTATTGATGAAACCCTAATTCTTTTCTGCACTGTAGAGGAATACCAGAGCACAAAACTGGTTCCAAGACATTTGTCTGACAGTAGATGGCATTAATATTGGTTTTTGGTGAAACTTTGCACTAATTAATGGTCATAATTTCTTCCAATGGGGCATGCTGAAAGGGAAAGTGATGATAGAATGAACTGGAAGATAAAATGGCATTTGTCTATATACCTAACCCTTAAACATCTTGCTTGATTTTATCATAAATTAAATAAATTCTCGCTTTAAGAAATTCAATTCAGATAATGAGATAATTATGGGAAATTTAGTACTCTGCTTGATTTTCTAATGAAAATGGTGTTTACAGTTTTCAAAGTAAAATTTTCATTAATTCTTCTCTTATTCTTAAAATTTCATGTTATGTAGCCAATTCTTTATTTCCATATCCTGGATATTAATTTGATAAAATTCACTATTTGAAAACTGAAAAGTGTCAAAATTTAGCCTTATTATATGTTTCTAACTCCAGAACAAACACGAATAACTGTACGACCTGAAGACTATGAAGTCCCTGCTGGACAATCTGCAACATTTCGGTGTGAAGCTGCTGCTGATCCAAATCTGGAATACAATATAGAATGGATGAAAGATGATCAGATAATTGATTTTGATCAAGATCCACGAATGTTTAAAGCAACAGATCATTCACTTTCTATATCAAAAACTTCAGAATTATATTCTGGAAAATACACCTGCATTGCAAAAACTCGCTTGGACAATGTTACAGCTGAAGCCATGCTTATTGTTCAAGGTAAAAATGTTTCTTGTTGGATTATTTCTTTATTTATTAAAAAATTATATTATTGTTCGAAAACCATTAAATATAATTTAAAATAAATGAAATAACAGAATTACATGCATTTGATTTCTAGACGTACCAAATCCACCCAGAATGATTGGTGTTGAATGCAATAGTCTAACAGCAAGAGTTGAATGGGAATCAATGGGCGATAACCGTGCTCCAATTTTGACTTATAAGATCCAGTACAACACCAGTTTTACACCTGACAGCTGGGAGGATGCTTTCAGCAATGTTCCAGCTTCTGACTTAAAATTTGAGGTAAAATTCATTGAACATTTTATATTAAAACATTCTTTAAATTTTGGACATTAAATATAATTAAGTATCACAAACACAAAATTCCTGCAATTTTTGAAAATGGGTACTAGTTTGAGCTTTTTTAGAATTATAGTTCAGGACAGGTTAAGCTTGCAATCAAGAAAGAAGTACAATTGCAAGATCATTGTATCAATGTACAGGATCAATAAGGAAGAGGGGATAATAAGAAAAACTTACTCTAAAGACAAGACAATTGCTTACTATAGAATTATTTGGTTATAGTTCATGCAATCTGACATAATTATTTAAAACTAATTGTTTCATTTGACTTGTTGAAGGTGTGCGATTTGAGTACCGACGGCATGGAAACCAGCATGATAGCTGTGATAAGATATAAATCCAAAAAGGTGTCTATGCATGCATTATTAAATAAGAAGTATAAAAAAAGCCTTGAAAGTGATATACTAAGTTTGTAAATTATGTTGAGTAAATAATTTTAATCGTGTATATTTATTACATAATTATATTTAAAAAATTGCTACGAATTAGATTTCAGCCACACTTGCATATTGCTTGTACTTGTTCCTTCATTGCAAGGTTAACCTGTCCCGAACTATAGTAACCTGAATATTCTGATATTGTGGATATGAATGATCAGAATTGTCAAATCTTCCCAATGCACAGCTTTGTCTACAGCTTAGTTTTGGTTTCCTGATTTGATTACAACTACAATTACAAGTTTTTTTTCTTTTTCTGTTGTATTTGCTTCATCAGTCAATGACATGAAATCTTTATCAGCCTGAACTTCTGATTGCCCTGATCCATCCACTTGATTTGTAGCCATACAATGTCTTTTGTTTTGGACTACTGGGTATTCAGGACTGTGTAATCTCACCGATTGTCTCTGAATTTCTGAAGCTAAGAGGAAATTTATTTTCAATTTTAATTTAATAAAAAATCTAAGGGCCAAATCATTATCTGCTTTCTCAGCTGAGATTTCTCAACTGAGTGTTCAGCAACAATACAATGACATTCTTGCAACCAAGTCTTCCTCATCTCAACATTGTAAGTCCATTGTTGTGAAGACTCAGCTAAAAAGACTCACTTGAGAAAGTGATAGTGAACTGGCCCTAATCCTCAGTTAAAATATTGTTCACATGCCAACTTTTTTATTCCTCCTTTCATCCTCTATTTTCAGTGCTGAGGGTGTTAAATAACCATTGGATCTATTTGAAATTTAAGCTAGCACAAGATCAGCCTATTGAGTTTTGTTTGGTCTTCTAAGCTTGTTAGTAAAGGGACGAACACAAGCATCCATACCTTCAGCAGGATTCGAATCCATGACTTGGTGGTCTCTAGAGCCACAATTCATGCAATTTATAAAAATTGATTGGATACAGGACCCTCTTGCACACTTAAAAACTACCAGCGTGCTCTTAATTTGCTTGTATCTGTCATTTATTCTCTGTTGGAAGGTTCTCAATATCATAAACAGAAGTGAAATAAACAACAGATCTTAGCTGTTCCCATACATAAAAATCCATAGAATTGAGATCGGAAGATCTAGCAATAGATCTTCTAAGCTTGTTAAATAAATAATGTCATGTGGCTATAATTCTTCAAGGAACAATTTTAGGCCAAATCTTCATATAAACTTTTTTCCTTATTTTTAGTTGTAAGAACTCATATCTCAGTTAGCATTCAAATCTGGACACATGTACATGTAAACTTTTTTGCTTAGAATCACCCATACTACCTCCCCTAGAAGTTTGTACAATGAATTATGAATCACCCTGTATATAGCTAGTCCACTATTTTTGTTACACCCTTTATATTTCAAATTTCTTAGCAAATTGTTTAAAACCTTATAAGTTTATATTACTCTTTCTCAAAATAAAGTTATTTTAAATATTTTAACCAATGATATTGTGATGAAATGGTATACAAACACAGCATTTAATCAATTTTATTATATTTTTTAAGGTACATGTTGATTTTATGATGCCTCATTTTTCATGTAATTCATTACAGGTAGCTATGAGTCCATGGGCAAATTACACATTTCGGGTTAAAGCTCGAAATAAAATAGGTGAAAGTCAACCCAGCGCCCATTCTGAACCTTGTCAAACACCACCTGACGTTCCCCACAAAAATCCTGAAAATGTTGTTGGGAAAGGAACCACTCCAACCAACCTTGTTATCTCATGGACTGTAAGTCAATACCATTTTTTCTAATAATATTATTATTATGTAACCTCTACCCTTGATTGTACCACCTTACATGAAGGGTGCCAATGTAACCTGTATCTCTTTGATTGGACCACCCCCCCTTTTTATCACCACCAGAATCCAATGCAATGAATTCAAAAAAAATCAGCTAGCTCAATATCAACCCTTTTAAAACAAGAAAAACATTCAATCAAGGACAAAGGTTGGGTTCTTTAAAAAGTGGCAGGTTGTGACTTATTTATTCCAATAAGATAGGCAAGGATTAGAATTAAATAAAAAAATTTTATTCAAGGTAAAAGAATGCCATTGAGATACAAAAATTAAATAAAATGAGCCTTAAATCAAAAGAAAAGAAAGTTGATAGTTCTTAGCACAAAAGAAGAAAGTTAATTCTAAATCCCCAATTGCTTACAACTATGAAAAATATGCAAAAATTCAATAAATGCAAATGAGATAAATATTCAATGAGCAAATCTCAAGCTCTTCAATTGCCCTGAGGATAGAGCAAGCATTACTTAAAACTCAATTCTAATAAAGTTCTCTCAAATTGCTCTTTATCATACCTTTGTCATGACAATCAAAGAAATTCTATATATCAAAAGTTTCCTTTCTACTTACAATCATGTAGTTTCAGACACCTGCAGACATGTGATCATTATTAATCCAAACTTGGGCACAAAACACCTTTTATTTTAAACAGGCCATAAAATATCTCACTTATCACACATTTCTCTCTGAAGCACAAAAAACACACTTGAAGATAATCCGGATCGATTAGTGAGTGAGTCCACTGGAGGTCCAAAGTGTCCCCACTAAGTCCAACAGAAGATTTCAAATATGTAGTTGTCTTCCTCTCTCAATGTTGGGTTCTTAACCATGCCAATCACTTGAAGAAAATTCCGTTACTTGCTCCAATTTGCTCTGAAGAATGTCAGGGTTACAATTTCCAGTTTCTTATTTCAAATTTCCAATGATGACTCTACAATATGTTGATCACTTCCAGGTTCCATTTGCTAACACTTAGAGAGCAATCTAACAAGGGGTTTACCCAAATTTATATGTTGATGAGTCTGTGCATTCCCAAAATTGAAAGGAGAAGCTATCTGATTACTTCATCAATGCAGCCCACCTTCCAATTTCCATTGAGCCTTAAAACACAATTCCATACAAGAGGAGAGAGCACCCAGTCTTCCTCTAGCCAACACCTTAGCAGAACTCATTTGGACTACTACTTAATTAGTCCCTCTATTAATAAATCCTTGATGAGCCCGCACGAGCCTTGATTTTAGGAGGAGAGGCCACCAGATCGCTTCGACGGGTTGCGGGAATTTCACAGCCGCCTCGGCGCATCTCGGCTGACCTTCCCCCCCTCAATCGTCCAGGGCGGAGAGCTCAGCCTCCCCCTGTCTACTAACTCGGCAGAACTCGTGACTTTCGATTTCCCACGATCTTATTTATAGTAGCCAAGCATCCGGCCTCCTTTCTCCCTCTCTCATTTCTCAAAGATCAACCAAAAAAAACACAATTAAGCATTATAGTGATAACTCCATATTTATTCCATGACACAAATGATCCTTAAATCAACCCAATAATTCTTCTCACCAATTAATTCACAGACCAATTTCTGCTCAAATCACAAAAATTCTAAAAAGAACAGTCTTTTCCTGTCAGAACACCTCCCCTCCACTACTCTCACAATCGTGTAGTATTATAGGTGTCCAACACTAAAATAATCAATTTTATCAACATAGCAAAGACCTATCACCAAAATTAATATTTATTCACATTCCCACCATACAACTGAATAATACCTGCTATTATTCCACTGATCCAGTTCGCCCCCCCCCCAAAAAAAAATCTCTACATAACGCGTGATAACGTCGCATACCCCCACAATCAAGATAAAAAAACAAATATTCGCAGAATATTACCAAAATAATTCTCCAAAATCAAACCATAACATCAACATTTTAAACTCAAAATACCATAGTTACTCCAATAGGTCATATCGTACCCATTAATAATATCAAAAGAACAAACATCCAATGTGTTCTTACATCGGTAAATAGCATTTTACCCTTTTCCACTTCCCAAAGTCAATTCTAATTCCATAGTCAATAACACCATCACTGTCAAAGATAATCATCAAAGGGCTGGGCTGAACATATAAATGAAAGACTGAACACGCTCAGTGTCACTTTGTCATGATTTCAATTCATTAAAGTCTCATGAAAGACAAAGCATTTATTTCCTGCATAGGCCAACCAAAAACTGTTGGTTCTTTTTGTTTGCATTATGGAATGTATGATGCCATATTGATTTTTTAAGAACTGCAGGAAAGACTATCATCTTTGCTTTCATCAATTATCTTCAATCTCTGGTTTATGGTGATTTTTAAGTTGATCCAATTTTACTTCCTTGTGAGAATATTCACAACTATTTTAAACTTTTTATATGCTTTTGTGTGAATATACTTTTTACAGCTTTAAATGCTTTTGTGTGCTGCGAATGAGAAATCTTTTAATAATTTCATTTGCAGATACCAGTAATCAATTTTATTATCATTTTGTACATCCCTTGATATGTAATTGTAATTAGTTTTTATTTTATCTCTTTTTATAGTTGAGGCTTTATAATTTTTTATTCATATCTGAAGCCTCCTCAACATTCTCAGATTATTCCTAACACTACACTGTAATTTTCACATTCTGTTTATGGTATCTTTTTAAAAATTATACATTTATGTACAGTTCAGTTAGATGAAGAGAAGCATTTCCTTTCTTTCTTTCTTTCTTTCTTTCTTTCTTCTTTCTTTCTTTCATTCACTTTTTCTTTTTAATAATAAAGAGAGATTGCCATATTATACTCAGAGAAGTGAAGACATGAAGAAAATTCTTCAAACATTTCATAATTACAATTAGAAAACAGATGGAAGAATTGCACACCTGAACTCAAACCCGAGATGACTATTTTTGCTTTTTTTTGCTCTAACCAATTGAGCTATCACAGACAGTGAGCTGCTACAATGTCTTTATGGACTTCCATGAAGTCACACTGCAGCCCAATTGGCAGAGCAAGCCCCTGATTCGCAGGTCAAGAATTCTCCTTACCCCTAAACCATCAAATGCAGTAAAGTAATGAAAGTTCATACTCAAAGAATAGTGAAGTCACTAAAGAAAATTCTTCAAATATTCCATAATCGTAAATTGCAAGCAAAAGTAGTGGCTCCTATTTCAAGTTTAGGTTGCAGAAAATTTCCTTCCCATTTCTCTAATTCTAATTATGAATTCCCTTATATTTAAATACACGTGTCAAGACGTTAAGGAAAAAAAACATAGTTGTTTTTAAAAAGAGAAATCGTATGGATTTCATCTGAAATAATAGACTATACTATAAATTGTGGAACTACTTTACTATAATAAATGACTCTTGTCATATTTAATATATGAAAGGTAAAGAAGCCGTCAGGCATTAATAGTGCTGTTTTTTGATATAAGAAGGATTTATTTTTCTTTTCTTCTTGTTGATTATAATGTATTATAAACAAAAGAAAAGTTTTAATACGAGGGAAGATTGAAAAGTAATGAACAACAATATTTATGGAATACTATTTTGGTCTGGATTTTCAAAGTTGGCAAATTGATAGTTTGAATCTTTCGCTACAGACAGGAATGCTTGATCATGTGTTGCCCTAGCAGAAAGACCGATAACTACTAAAAAGATGGTGCATTTGCTAGCATTGTCAACTTGTAAATAACATCCATTTTTTTGTGAAAAAATGTGAATGAAATCTACAGGGAAATGTTGGAGGTGTATGGTGCTGACAACTCTGGACCATACAAACATCTCCACATCTCCAGATGGTGAAGATTCTTCGAAGAGGGCCGATGAAGCACATTTAGGAATTGGGTGGGAGGTGTTCAAACATCCAAACTACAGTCCAGGCCTCACACCATCTGACTACCATCTCTTCGGGCCAATGAAGAAATTCCTAGGAGGCCAACACTTTGGTTCAGATGAAGAGATTAAATCAGCTGTGTACATGTGGCTATACAACCAGAAAATGGAGTTTTATGAAGCAGGAGTAATGAATCTGGTGCAACGAAAGGAAAAATGCGTTGAGAGACTTGATGCATATGTCGAAAAATAGGTAAAACCTGCATTTCATTTTTGCTTACTATTAAAATGTTGCCATAATAAATTGTTGTGCATTACTTTTCGATCCTCCCTCAAATATTTCTAGAATAACAGTGGCTGATATTACAAAGAATAGCAATAAAATTAATAAATGTGTAAATTCTCTTAACTGTTATGTCAAGAACAGATCATGTATATATTTTACATTAAATTCTCTATTGTTTGTTTTTCCTACCTCTCATAGCCTATGCCACCCATTGAACATAACGGCCCAGGATTCTTTTATCGAATTTATTATCGCCTGGATAGACCAGAAGCTGTTTGGATGCCTCCCATTGACATTTCTGATTGGCAGAAATTCCAATACGAAATCCCAAACCAGGAAACATTCAAACGCTATCTCATCAAAGTTGAAGCCCATAACAGCTTAGGGCAAGCAAATGTTGCAGCCATCGAAGTTGTTGGCTACTCAGGGGAAGATGGTAAGAATTAATTGATATGATAAATCAATTTGTCAACTTATTACTTAAGCAAAGGTAGTAAATAATAGATTCAAATTATGGTTGTAAGTTTCATATAAATTTAATGAACATTTCAATTCTAATTATTATGCTGAAATTCTCAAAATTAAGAACATTAAATAGATACACAGAAACTATGAGTATTACCGGTAGTTTGTTTTTTTTTACCATTTTTTCTCCACAGAGGAATTCTTTATGAAGTCGCATCACCCAGTAATTTCAAGCTTATTGCATTATTAACAAGTACTTTTTAGCATCTACTCTATTAATAATTGGAAAATGGTCTTTGGAGGATTTTTTCACACAATTACATCCAATATTGATGAATAAATAGTGAAAAATAGTAAAGAAAATTCCACAGCCTGGACTCGAGACGGTAACCCGAAGGTCCAGGCCATGGAATTTTCTTTACTATTTATCACTATTTATTCATCTAATCTATTATTTTTAAGTAGTAATTAGAGAAGCATTTCTTAGGTGTTAAAGCCATAAGACTTCTGCTTACTACAGAAATGATCCAACTACAGATTTATCACCTCCATTATATAGAGGGAGCACTGTACACTGAAAATAAATCAAAATTTGCGACTATGGAAGAACACATGATTCATTGTTGATGTCTGATGGAACCATTCAGAATTCGCGGAACATCATCAAATATTGCAAGACTAAAAATAATTTTGCAAACACATTGCAAATAATTTAAGATTCCTGGAATGAATTTCTTAATTTTTTGAGACAAAAAATACGTATTATGTAATTTCAGAGGAAAAAAAGCACATATTAACAGGTTGAATTTACATGGAAGTAGCTTTCAAGGGGACAGGATCAAAGGAAAAACACATATTAAGTGGTTACATATTAACAGGGTTCAACTGTAATTAGATTCATGGAAAATAATTTAAGCAATTAAGAAATTATATTGATTGACTATATACTGCAGTGCAGTAAATTAGGATACACAGAGAATTACCATAGATAATTTAAATTTTGATAGAAACATAGGCTATGTTTTTAAAAATATTCTTAAGATCAGTGGATGAAGTTAGCAATGGATGCCGATCAATCATAGATGCTCACATCCTTATCTTCTTTGTGACTGCAGCAGCAACATCTAATGCAGTTGATGCTGTGATCTGCTCTTAAACCACTCGGCTATGCTCACTCTAATCATGCCCACTAGCATTTCTGTCCTTGAAGACCTATACATGAATTTATATCTGATCAAGTGCCTGCACCCATTGTCTCCCATGATTTTGTGAACACTGCCAAAATCTTCTAGAAACTATGGACAATGTTCAACCACCAAATTTCATGAGGAAAAAATACAATTCCACAGAATATTGTTTAATCCACGAATGTACATTTTCAATCACTGATTGACAATTATTTGGTGGAAAAATATTTCTTTTAATGGTCAATAAAACACACTGAAACTCATTTCTTTTGATACTACAGAGATCATGGAAAAAAATACCAAGGTACTTAAGATACATTTGAGCAGAACCTTTGGGGACCATGATACTGAACTTTTGAGATCATTGTATGAAGCATGTTTTTAAGTACTGTTTTGATATTAAAAAAAAGGACAATTTTTAACAGCTTAATTTTTATATGAAAGCCTGGACCTATATTAAGACGCTTATCATAATAGGTCTACATAATTTCCATCTCTATTAAGGCACTTATCATATCGTACAACCAGCTTCTAAATTCCATCCCTCACATAAATTGCCCACCTGATTTGTTAACCACTCCAGCACAAAGTTACACAAAACAATCATTTTGCTCTGGTTTCATTGAGAAATATAGTCTCAAAGGGGATAAGTTTTTAAGCCAAAATATCACTGGTGACAAAACCTGGGTTCCTCACGTTATACAGGAATCAAAACAACAGTCCATGGAATGGAGGCCTTTGACATCACCCAAGAAAGTGAAGTTCAAACAAACAATTTCAGCCTGAAAAATCATGTGCACTGTGTTTTGGGATAGGAAGGGTGTTTTGCTTGTGGATTTTTATGAGGATGGAATTCAGAACCTCTTCATACGATACAAGGAAATTATGTTGAAAAGTAGATTATGGTCCAGGCTTTCTTATAAAAATTAAGGTGTTAAAAAATTGTCCTTGGTTTTCTTAAGACAAAACAGTACTTACTTAAAAACATGCCTCATATTAGAAGTCTTCATTTTTTTCTTCTGATAAATTATGTTTACTGAGGTTGTAGTGTATTAAATTTTGCTAATTAATAATTGTTATGATTTTGTGATCAGAAAGCTGCAAGCTATTAAACTTTAAATTATAATTATTCTTTTTAACACATGTCTTCTCTTTCTTCCACCTTACTATTGCTCTTTAATACAAAAATGTTTTTTTTTTATCCTCCTCAGTTCCCTCTCTGGCACCCACCAACTTGACTCTTACACGACTTATTGATGGTAATTCGGCCGAATTTTCGTGGGAACCTGTTCCTCAATCAAGTGTCAATGGGCATTTCAAAGGCTATAAAGTAAGCATTTAATGGATGTGTTGCTTAGAATTAATTATAGGTTAGTTATCATCATTAAAAGTGTTGACCTAGTAAAGATGAATATTGTTTCATTGGTGAATATTATTCCTAAATTGTGAAGTATAAGTTTTAATAGTTCAGTGGAAATTGAGTAGGGAAGCTATATAAGCTAAGACATTCACTGCAGGTGCATGCAGTGATAGGATGATAAAATGGTCAATTAAAAAAAATAATATAAATTATTCAATTTGTATTTATTGTATTTCATTCATTGGGAGTTTCTTCCCCTACCCCCCCCCCCCCCCATCCATAAAAAAACTTAGCTTAAGGACAACTTTACGGCCATATACAACTTCAGGGTTCTCCCCAGGTAGGGTTACTAATCGTCTGGCATTTGCCAGATGTCCCGCTTTTGATTAATTTAAAATGCATGAAAAATAGAATATGTCCAGCAAAAGCATTGGTACCCTATCCCCAGGCACTTTTAAACAGGCACACTGCCAGCTGATTTTGGTGACTGCCCAGCTGATTACACAAAAAACTGCACACCACTGCATAATATTTTATTTGTTTTTAATTTTTGTCTGCCTGGCTGTTTCATCTTTCCACTAACCTTAATTTTCTGGGGAGAACACTGAACTTATTTTAAATTGAAAGCCTAACCCATTAATAACATTATGACATTAATTTGAACTCTAAATGTGTGAATAAATGAAAATAGTGAGTGCAATTTGACATAGGGAAGCATCCATCTTGGGTGAGGCTGTTGCATAGTTGGAGGCAAGTGCAGAGTAATAATGTAATCCAAATTATAATATAATCTTCATTGTTTTCATCTTGGATTTAACAATCAGTATTTTTTCATTTTTTGAAAACAATGAAAGTGGGATTGCTAGTCAGGTGACTTTTCCACGTCAGGGCCTCCCATTTTTATTGGCCTCGTTTGACTCTAACTATGTCACTTCCAGAAAAAAAATGACCAGCAAAAGGGGACTGTAAAAGCGTCGTTTTTCGCTTTTCAAAGCAGTTTTTATATTGAAACTAGCTGTTGCCCATGACTTCGTCCACATTAAAGTCAGAATAGATAAAATCGCCTGCAAGTATAGATTTCTTATTTCCTGAAATTTCGTGATTAGTCAGTGAGGGGCATTACCCTTTTTTATTATGACACTGCCCTGAATAAATCAAGATCAGGAAGGAGAAATTAAATTATGACTATGATATTTTATGGTTGCATAGAATTAATGTGAAGGCCAAAAAATTATGAAAAAGTTTCAGTATAAACAACGTTCGTTGTTTTACCTTCTGGAGCCAAAATAAATAGAGAATCAGGGATGATGACACGAGAGCAAGCGACATACAGTTGTCCATTAATATTGTGACAGACGGAAAATAAGAAGTTTTATTCCAAAGTCAATTATTTTAATTGAAATAGTCGCGGACACCAGTGTGACATAGGGTAAAAGGAAAAGTTTTATTTCCCTACGTTTATCTGTAAAAGAAATGAAAATATCGCGGATGCCAGTGCATAAGCATGATTTTGGATGCTTCTCTAGCAATTAAGAGATATCCATAAATGAGTTGAATGAACTCAAGATAATAAAATGATAGCCTAAAATAGCTTTCTATTAACCAGCCTCTTATTTAATTTCAATATAGGCCTATTGACCTGGTTGACCTACCAAAATAATACAATTAAATTTCAAGTGTCTTAAAACTACTCATGCATTGAGTAACAGGGAATATCGTGACCCTCTCTACAATATTTCAATTAAACAAAGTCTTAACCTGGTTCACCTGCCAAAGTAAAGAACGTGCAAATCTTAAATAAATTTAAGCATGCATTAAGAGATAATAGACGTTCTAATACTCCCTTCTATTCAAATCAAAAAGTTAATCCCCTTTATGATACAATTCTACAAAAAAAGATCAATAAGCAGTAATAAAGTTCAACTCTTTTTTATTAATCAAAATAATTTTCATTGAAAAGGAAATCTTAAGATTATAATAAAATTTCAAAGAAAAAAGTGAAGCAGACACTCTCAACCATTAAGTTAAAATTACGCATTAAAGTTCAACAGTTCAAATATAGTTCTTATGACTAACACACGCGATGGGCCCGTTAAATAAAATGTGCACTTATCTTATGAAGTTTGCGCTTATTTCTGACTCTGAGAGAATGACACACAACACAGAATCATTACGTTGAAACTTTTCCGAGTCTGACGTTGAGATTTCCTTTCCGTAGTGGCTTATGATTCCCGCCGTTGACCGCAGTGGGTTACAGGCCGCCCGTCTGTTCCACTATGCTCCCGTGAGAACTAGACTGACCCGTTTTCCCGCCCACTGTGAATCGCTACTCGTGATGCTTGTGATGTACCGTCGTTACCGTTAGTTTCCGCCGCATTGACCCTCGATGTTGCTGCTAATCAACCTCTGCATCGGTCTCTTATAGTGTAGTAATTAACATTGCCGAGAACTCTCATGATTGACAGTTGCCCGTGGATTTCTTTTTAGTGGGAGTTTTGTAATCCCTGAAGAATTATTAACCGACATGGTTCTCTATGTGTTTGTGATGGAGTCCTTTTCTTTTAGAGAGAAGGCCATAGCCGAGATTCAAGAAGTAAGAGTCCAGAGGAAGAGACTAGAGAGTGTCAAGAGCCTAGAGCCTAGAGAGTTTCCCGAGTGCCTATTTGAATTTTGCCACACAATTTATACCTCAAATAAAGTTTTAAGAGGTCCCTCCGGTTTGCATTCAATCGTAAAATATCATTGGTTGAAGTTGTGGGGTTAAAGGAAACGAAAGCATGCATCAGCTCCCTCATACGTTAAAATTTATAACCAAGAAAGCGTCCCTTGCCAATCCAGGATGCACGCACCATCCCCTCTTTTTAACAGATGGAGCAAACAGGAGAAAAAATAAAATGAGAGTGACCGCTTCAAAATTTAAATAAAAAAAGTTTGATCTATTGACAATTAGGAATATCTTTATAAGAGAAACCCATTTTTAATTAGTTAATGTAAAAGCCACAAGGTTGATTAAGAGAAATAACAAAATAGTAAATAAAATTAACATATTTAGGGTATTAAAATAACACGGATGTTAATTTCAATTTAATATCCATAGGGACATATTTATATGTCACAATATATACAAACTTCGTTGTACTCGAAGAACTCTAAGATATGCTCTGCTTACGAAGAACTTGACATATGCATCTTGGCAACATCTTTTGACAGTTATCCTCCTTATATATAGATTCGTAAGGAACAAGACCATAATGTGATTTAAAATACTCCTTGCGACATCTATTGACATTATATTTTTGCTGGAATAAGTTTTTGTTTTTTCCCGTGGGATCGAGACTTTTTCCCGCAGAAGAAGTATACTAAATGTTGACTCAGATACTAAATAACCTTCACACCAAATTTCAACTAGATCCCTTCAGTAGGTTTGGTGCCAACCTCTAACATATAAACAGAGATACAGACAAACAGACAAAAATCCTAAAAACTGTTGTTTGGGCTTCTGTATCACCTATAACCACACAAAAATTCTAAAAACTGTTGTTTGAGCCTCAGTATCATTTATAATACACGTAGCAATCACTTTTTCCTCAAAATAATTTTACGTACAGTTTACGCCTCGCTACAATTTTATTAGATATATAGATTATGGACCAAAATTAAAAATTTCCAGGGAAATGTACTATATTTATATCAAAGAATGGTATTCTCTAACAAATTGTAATCGATTTTTTGCATAGAGTTATCTTTTAACCCAATTTAGGAACTTTTTTTTACAGTAGATAGCATTACTGGCACTCAAGGAATTAATACAGTAATTTTCTATTGACTTCCTTGTAGTTAGTAAAGGGCAAACATAAACATCCATGCTGCAGTGGGATTCAAATCTGCGGCCTGAGGATTTTGAGATCCTCTGAAGCCTACAGCCCAGAGCTCTCGGCCAATGAGCCAGCCAACCTAAACTAGACAGTAATAAAATGAATGATGCTTCAGTACCCTATCACTGTACATGTCAGATTTTCTTTCTAATTATTCTCAGTGATGAATTTTCCTAAAGATTTTCCCTTAGTATTTGATTTTTATGTAACTAATTAATTTAATGAGCTTTGACATAATCAGCTTCCAATGTTAGCCCAAATGATCAAATTGATTAATAATGTTTTCATTTACTACATTTATTTTAGAATTATAATTTTTTACCTCGTTTACTACCTACATTATTAATAGATTTTTATGTACTACAGTTACAATGCTTTTAAGTTAAATATTTCAGTGATTACAAGAGCTTCTGTGTTATTGTGTGAAATATAATTCTTACATTGCTTTATAGATCCAAACCTGGCTTCCAATTGAAAATGCAAATCAAGGAAGAGAAATGATTGTCGCATCCAACATTACACGCACAAAAGTGGAAATGCTTGTTCCTTTTGCAGACAACCGCATTCATGTCCTAGTATTTAATGGCAGATATAATGGCCCTCCATCGGAAACCGTCGCTTTTCGTACCCCAGAAGGAGGTAACTATTAATGATATTTTTTTCAAATAATATACAAATTAATTATACTCTGTACGATGAAAGTTTGACAGGGCGTGTCCAGTTATATTTAAGCTTTCAATTGTTTAGGCACTGTTGCAAAATAAAATTAACAATGTCTAACAATTGAAATTGGAAATTTAATTGGACACGCCCATTCAAACTTTCGTTGGATAGAGTATAATAAATAATAATATTACTGGCATTACTTTTCTTTCTTATTTTTCTTTTTATTTTATTGTTAAATGTTTCAAAGTACATTAAAAGTTTGTATTTTGGAGAAAGCCCCTATGTTTGTATTTTACAACGTGATAAAGTTGTGAAATATAGTTCTAGGCACTTCATTAATGCTTATTTAAATAAGACATCCAAATTACACTGAATAAAATCTTTCTTTCGGTCAAAGGAGAAAAAAAACAACATTTTTTTGATAGAAATGCATCAAACTTAAAAGCTAAGTGTCAAGTTCTAAATAAATAAAGCAACAGGGATATCTATGATCAAAAGTTTGATCATCTGAGAAATTACAGTAATTGATATATTAAGTCCTGAAGGAAAAAAAGTTCACAAAATTCAATCGCATTAACTAGACTCTCTCTGATATCTAAACCTTTCAATTTTTTTTATTTATTTTATTTACAGTATTTAAGAATTGGGGGAGATGGCTTACAGGTGTATGAGCATTCCTAAGTAAAACCTGTGTCTATAAATATATACTCCAAAAATTCCAAATGTCACTGTGTTTTGGTATATCCAGTTGAGCATGCAATCACACTTCACTAGACTGTGTTTATCTGTGATCTAATATACAGTTCTCACACAGTTCAGTTCAAATGTACATAAAAGATCAGCCATCAGAATGATGATCAGTCAGCTGTAATAAAGTTTGCATGTATAGACAGATGCTTATCTATTGTTATATCGAATAACAAGCATCAGAGCATTCATTTATTAACTTCCAATAAAAAAGTAATACATGTATTTTTCTTTTAATAAAAATCGATGATCCTAAGATGAACAGCATTCTCCATCCACACATTGAGAAATAAATGCAAAATGAAATTTCAAATCCAATTTTTTGCTCACTATCATAGTTCAGAATAGAGTGCTATTTCTCATATAAACAAGAATCTTCTTTATAAGGTCTCAAGTTTTCAATAAAATGCAAAAAATAAATAAAAGCACACAGTAAAGCAAAGAGCTAAATAAAATGTAAGATTTTTTGATGGATATATTATAAAGGTTATGAATAAATCATAGCATTCATTTCTTTTTTATATTTATTTTTTAGTACCAGGACCGGTAAACTCTTTTGAAGCAGTTGCTATGGGATCAAATGCACTGTATCTTATGTGGAAGAAACCTTTGGAAGAGAATGGAGTCCTTAAGGGATATAAATTAAACTGGGAGAAAGGTAAATTTCATTGCTGTTGAAATTTTTAAAATATATTAATCATTTTTGAAAAATTCGCAATTTGACATTTAATAAGAAATAGAACAAGCTCAGGGTAGTTACAATTAAAGACAAATGTTTTATGGATTTTGAATGAAACTGCTAAATAATTAAAAGTTCGGTAATGAATTTACAAGACTGTATTTACAAAATTGAAATTCAATTTATCTATAGTTTATTTAATATGACATTAATTTTTGCAAACTGTTTTAATATTTACTTTACTTCCACAAAACTGTTATTGAAAATCAATTGTACAAAGATATTCAGTAAGTGTTGAGCTTTTGAATATATTCTAGTTGAGCAATTTTATTATAGAGCAGTAAAAATAACTACAGGATTATCAAAATTAAACTTCCCCAATTCAGAGAACTGTGAAGGGTGTTCTACTGGCACAAATGACACAATAACTGATGTCCAGAATATATGGTGTTCACAAATCAATGCAGGATTGTTGTGTTGCCCTGGTGCGACCATTTTCTGCACCGAGACTGAAGTAGAACTTTTCAGAGAACACAATTCATCACCATTCCTCTGTCCAGTATTGAAGTTCCTGCAGCAAAATGCCGTGGGGTCAAAGGCAAACAGCAAAGTGGATATTTGGATTGTAGGCAGCCTCATTCAAATGGCAAGAGATGGTTCTTGTTGACACTTGACAAATGCAGTGCAGATCCCACAGACTGCATGATCTCTCTGGATACAGTGCTATTGCTGCTACTGCACATTGGCAGATATGGTGATCTCTATTTGTAGTGGATCTGGGAGAATTAGTACCTATACTACTTCACATACAATACAACCTGTACATATCCATGCCATACTATAACACCATGGTGACTGCACGGCCAAGATACATGGCTACACAGGGAGCCAACCATCCAGCTTCATGCAGTCTGAACATAAAGCAGTCCCATGGCATTCTACTCTCAAAGAATATCCCATTCAAATGAGCCTAGGTGGGGATATTCTTTGAGAGTAGAATGCCATGGGACACAGAATTCCGATCTTTCAGCCTGTTGTATGGCCCTTTTAAGCACTGGATAAAGGCTCCAAGTGCCTTTTATATCACATGTTACAGCGACATTTCAAGTACATTTTACATCACTTTCATCATTCCAAACGCCTTTGACACTGTATGTGGTTGTAATTTCATTGTAAATGGATTATTTTTTTTCTGGGTGTAATAATTTCCATGACCAACAGTGTATAATAAGGTTAAAAAGAGTAAAGTAACTTGTAAGAGTAAACAATCCATTGTTCCTATTAAGACACAAATTATCACAATGCATATAGTGATATTGTCACACAGTCAATACAAAATAACCAACATTGCAGTATTTGAGAATTTCCCTTTAAAGGGAAAATATAAAAAATTTAAGATGGTGTAGGAAGGCTTGATGTATTAGAGATATATCACATCTTATAGACATCTCATTACTTTGTTTTGTGGATTTGAAAGCAGTACATTAATCTATTGGATATGAAAGCATTACATGTAGGATTAATAACATTACACTTAAAATACTTATCTTAAATATTAAAAGAGGTCTTAGCTTATTTATTTTTCATACAGTATACATTTCAATTTCACTATTTTAAGAGGCCCAAAAATATGTATACATGTTGAGGTATAATAAATTTAAGAGTTGTCTAGTTTATATTTTAACAATTGTGCAAATTAATATCTATGTATAATTATATTTTTTTTTTTCTTTGTTAATATAAGTTTAAATTTTCTGCAATTTTTTATGCAAGTGTTTCATTTAAATTTGCCTTATTTGGTTTTATTTTGTATATAATTTTCAGTTGAAGGGACCAAATTAGGTGAAGTTCAAGGTCCAAAAATTATCAATAATCATCGAGAAACAAGAACAAAATTAGGAAATCTAGAGCCAGGGACCAAATATCGTGTAACTATCAGGGCTATGACTTCAGTAGGAGATGGAGTGCCGTATTTTATAGAAGATAGTACACATCCCACTGGTGCTACAGGTAAACCTTCTTGATACATGAGATATCTTAGTTAATACTTTACATTTGATAACATCATTAATTTATAGTATATATTTTAGTGTAATGAGGTTCAGGTTAGGTTAGATAAAGATGTTGTGAGATCGCAGCAGAAGTAGGTGTATACCACATGACAGTTGTTCGGCATCTGACTGCATTGGGCAGGGTCAAAAAAATGGATTTGTGGGTACTTCATGAACTGATATCTGCAAACAAGACCGGGTGTTGGAAGTCTGCTTGCCTCTGCTTCCCAGGAATAAACAGGAACCTCTACTGCAGCAAATCATCACCAGCAATGGAAAATGGGTCCTATATTATAATCGTAAATGATCTGGACAATTGTTAACCAATGCACAGCCTCCTAGATGGCACTCTAAACCCCTACACCCTAAGAAGATGATGCTCCTTGCATGGTGGGATAATCCATTGGAGTTTCTTGGGAAGAGGCCAAACCAACAATGCTGAATGTTATTGTGCTGAACCACGATAGCTGCACCAGAAGCTGCTGCAGATTGATGACTTCTTCAGATCCCAACTGAAAGACTTTTTTTGTTCAAGGATCATTGTAATTATTTAATTATTTAATGAAAAGAACGTTGAGGAATTTCGACAACAATTGTACAACAATTAATTACAGAAGTTAGCAATGAAAATGAATATAACCATGAAATTAAAAAAAAATTAAAAAGTTGCTATCCCTCAATTAAATTTTGTACAAAAAAATGAATAAAATTACAAGGACTACCCTGTTTATTTTTGAATGTTAGCCTTAGTACGGGAAAAACAGGGGTGCGCTACTCATTCAACAGCGATGCACTATTGGTTGTTTGTATCCATTTGTCTTCTATGTTTGATAACTTTTGCTATACCATTTTTGAAATAATGAAACCTTTTCCAGACTGGTCTAATAGTCTGGAATAAAAGTAACCAGTGTCAGAAAAGGCTAAGAGGTAATCGGTTTATGAGGGCATTTTGGCAGAAAACTTGAAAATGAAAAATGGAATGATATGTTCGATTGTTATGGATATCGTTTCATATTTAAGCACTGATACAATTGATGATTGTGATGAAAATGACTGATAAAATTATCCACTTGAATTTTTAAATGGCTGCTGTCTAAACTGAATGCCTTTGCACAGACTTAATTTAAAAATTGGATGTGTCATAATGTTACTAAGAAATTTTAACATGAAACGTGGTTTGTGCATTGGTACGTGATTAGCTGTGAAAGACTTAAAACCGAATTTGATAATTGCTGAGGTGCTGACAGGCACTGCCATAAATGAAAGTGACATATGGCAGCTATGTGCTGATTCACAAGGAGGTTATTTTACTAGGCAAGATTTCATAATTTTCAGTTATTCATGTAAAATGTGTCACTCATTTTCAGGACATTTCATTCACATTTATTGATGTTTATAAAGGAATAGCCCTGCCTTGCAAGCCAAATGCCTACTCAGCCATGATTGGCTATCAAGTGGCTTTAGTACCTGCAGAACCCATCGGAGACAACAGAGCTGTAAACTTTCTATGATAACTCAGTGGTAGAAGCAATGAAACAGATGCTTGGGGTAACTGGTTCAATCCCAGATCACAATGTTTATCTTTCCTTTTATTTTCCTTTATCAGTAGGCTCCTATGTATAAAGGTTTCTTTACTCTGTGTACTTCCCTGATTTACATATCACTTTGGAATAAGGTAAATCTGGACTCGGCAGATAATTTAACCTTTTTCCATTGGTTCATAATTCAATCTTAATGATCCCTTATAAAACTGAAAAGGTTTTTCTTATTAATCTCATGAACGAGTGCTTTTGTTTATGGCCATACAGCTGTTTAGTTCCAGTCCTATAAGTTTCATCACATTTTATAACTGGAAATGCTCTTACAAATGCTCTTGCACATTTAATATTCAACGTAGCCATGAAATCTGTCACTTTTTTATAATTTGACTTTACCAAGCATTTCTTTTAGTGATCTCCACTCAAAATTCATTCAAGAATTTTTTTATGTGATTTTCTAAATTTTATTAATGTGTTGGATCAGTTTCTTAACTCCATTTCAGCAATCTCTAAATTACTTTTCTTAATTCAGGCTAATAATTTTCCACTTTTCAAACATAGTAAAGGTGCTTATACATTTGACAAGTAGAGTGCAAGCCGAGTAGATCTTTATCTGAGGCAAGCATCTGTGGACAGCAAGGGGATAGCAAGAGGATTGTGATTCATGGGGCGAGGTGAGTGCGCTATGAGCGTCAGGGTCATTCAAAAGGGGTAAATGTTAGCTTTACTTGAATTCATCTTGCAACCAACAACAAGTATGTTACAAACCCGTCTGAAATGGAAGGGTGAGACCCTTTGAGTTTGTTAGAAAAACCGACAAGAAGTGGATCGCTACAAGTGCAAGTCGAACCATTCGAGTATGCTTGCCAAGACCATATAAATTTGGCGAATTTGGCTTGAGGGGGATGCGGCTCATACTCAGCTCAGCAGATGTATATGCACCTCAACATCTCAAATGTGACTCAGGAAATGGTTGTTTTAGAAATGAAAACTATACTGCATCAAACAGCAGATAATAAGCAACTTTTCAAATATACGACGGTTGGGGCATAAGTCATGGCAACTATTTTTTTTCTTGTACATATATGTGAACGGATCACAAACGTATATGTGTCGTGTGGAAGTTCTGCAGGCATAGTGTGTATGCAGAACAAACAGATGGCTCTGTGATAGCTGGTAGTAGTGCAGCGAGGGCTGTGAAATCAGTCAGTTGGTAAGTGTCGTGTGAGATGGAAGTAACCCGTGTTGAGCAGCGTGCTTACATCAAAATAGCCGTTCTCCGAGGGAGAAATGCGATGGAATGTCACAGTGAATTAGTGGAAGCCCTTGGGAATAATGCCCTACCATACCGTACAGTAGCACGGTGGGTAGGAAAGTTTCAGCAAGGACGTGTGTCAACCAGTGATGAGCCATATTGCCCTGTATACTACCGTAATAAATTAGTGTGTTATGATATTTCAGTGCTATTCATTGTCCACACATGCAGTTAACACCATGTCCTTTCGTCTGTATATTTCACTTTTTCCAACTGGACTGGTACCTTCAAGAAAAAAAATAGTTGCCATGACTTTTGCCCCAACCCTCGTATCATAATTACAAAGCAACTCATCCCCCCACAGATTTTTTTCCTTCCCTTTTCTACTTTGTAATTATACTGCATCAGTTAAAGTTTAAAGTTATAATGCCAGCAGAAATATGTAAATCAATGCAATACTCAGCAAATCATTGTCTCTTAAGCATTTATATAATTAAGTAGAAATAAAAATATTTGGTTAATAATTATTTGCATAAATTCAAACAGCATCTTTTTTTTTGGGAGAGGAGGGGCAGTATATATATTACATGATAACACATATTGGTATTTTATATAAGAAATCATATATAAATCTGAGGATAATTCTAAGGAAAATGTCTATTTATATTCTAGCACCTGATAAGCCTACCTTTACTTGGAGACTTCTGCCAAATGAAGATGGAAAAGCAGGAGTTCGAGTAACGTGGCTACCTAATGTTGACGGACATCCCGGAAGTCAGTTTTATGTTCAGTACAGAAGGAAAGGTAAAAATAAAATCTAATAAATAAAAATTGAATGTTTTATGCAGTGAAATTGTATATTAGAATTCCCATCTCTTATTTTTTTAATGTTATGTGCATAAATAAATCTTCTAAATTTCATATCGATAATATGATAATTCGTTTTGTCTTATCATTTTGATTTTGAAGATCAGAAGACCTTTGTTATCCTTATAGCACATTCATTTTTCAGGTGAAAAAAAAAAGAAATATCCATATGATAAACCAGAATAAGATTTTTAAACTAAACTGATTTGCATGAAAACATAAAAATATGGATATTTAAAAAGAATAAAATATTTAAAGAACACCAAATTCTGACTTAGATTTATGAGGTTTTTGCTAAATTGGAATCCTCCTGATAAATAAACTATTTAGCAAATGTTGATTTATTAATTACCAGTAGCCACCTAAAAATTATTAAAAATTCTTAAATCACTAACAGGGTTTTATATTATTAACAGTTTTTAAGCTTGATTAATTGGGTTTAAGGATCTTTTGCAAAACAATTACTAGAAATAACATTATTACATTTTTGCAAATGTATGGCACATGCTTTTCTGGAGGCGACATGTTTGACCAGAATATGAGACCATCATAAACTTTGCATTGAATATAATATGTAAAATTCTGAAACAAAAAACTAAAAATAAGCACTGTTGAAGTAATATATATAAAGTCATTTAAATACAACAAGCAGAGTTATACCCCATTTGCACTACAGGACTAGATTGAGTCGATCTAGATACAAATGATACAAACTAGATTCATTAAGAAATTGGATTCATTTCTGATCCACATAGTGTCTGCACTTCAGTGCTGCTATCCAGTTAGCTAACTCATACCAGCTTTACAACTCCAATTGTTCATTATAGTCAACAGGTGCAAGGGATTATATATGGACGAATTTCATTTTTGTGTCTCAATCCATCCAAGTTTTCAAGCTACAGGCCGAATAAAAGCTTGGTTTTTAAATCAGACCATGAGTCGATCGATTGCTTGGCTGCCACTTTTGAAAACTAAATGGTGCAAAGGATTGTGGGAAGGAACGAATCTAGATTGGCAGCATCGATCGAGTTCTCTAAACAGATTCAGCGAATCGAGTTTGGAGCCTGTTGATTTAGTTCGAATCCACATCACTAGCGTTCATACTTCAAAATTCGAATTTAGTTCAAGTTGGCAATCTAGATTCAGTGTGCTAGTGCGAATGAGATATTAGCCTCTGTAATTGGCTACAAGCCAAAACACATCATATTTAAACAAATGTATATATTGTTTCAACAAGGTTCCTTTCTTTTTTTTTTGTTTGATACTTATTATATCGTGGCATGTGCTCATTGGGTGGGTATAAAAGGTGAGATGTCTGTACTCTGCAGAAATATCAATCATTGCTCTCATTGTAAAAGTAAAATGAACAATTTGTCAGTTCTGCAAAAGCGGATAGTCATTGGCTTTTGGATCAAAGGTAGTAGCATATCTGAAATTGTGCAGTTTGTGAACTGTTTGCATGGTACAATACAAACAGCACTTTCTGTGAATAAACAATATGGAAAACGTGGAACACTGTGGAAGATTGATGTGTCAATTGAATGTCGACTGCAAAGATCGTGCTGACCAACTGACATACAGCAGTTGATCAATGCATCATCCAAATGAACTGAGAAAAAATTCTTTTGAGTAAGGAGCTCCGAAGTAGAATGATGATCACTGTACCTATGCTGACAAAGGTGCATTAGCAGAACAGGAATTGGGCCTCTCTTATTTAGTAACAGGTGGCCTACTCCAATGAGTCACAGTTTCTGCTCCATCAAGTGGGATGGACATTGTTGTATTCAGCAGAGATCTACAAAAAGAATCTCCTTGCAACTGTTATTGTAAGAACACAAGTTGATGTAACAGTGATATGATCTGGAATATGTTTTCTTGGCATTGTTTCTTGGATTATACTCATACATGTTGACTATCTTCCTGGGGTGGATGGGACTTTCCAGCAGGACAATGCAATGTCATATGGCCAGAATGATTGGAGGAGCACAACCAAGTCTTGAAATACTTCCCTGGTTGGGTCTCTTAATTCCTGAAGCCTAAATCTAATCGAGCTCCTTTGGGAGTACCTCCATAGATCCTCCATCAAGCACCCTCTAACAGGGTCAAACATACTTAGTCTGTGTGGCTCTAGAGCAAAGGGTATTTTCTGGCAATTTACTGGGTCTCTCCCATTCTGTCTATAGTTCGAGACAGATTAACCTTGCATTGAAGGAACAAGTACAGTTACAAGATCATTGTATCAATGCATAGGATCAGTAAGGAAGAGGGGGTAAGTAAAGGGAACAGTGTCTAATTGTTTCGTTTGACTTCTTGAAGGTATATGACTTGAATAGCAAAGGCATGGAAACAGACATGGTAGCCATGATAAGATATACCATAGTTCCAAAAAGGAGTTTACACATGCATTATTTAATAATACATAAAAATATGAAAAGGCCTGGAAAGTGATGTATAAAATTTGTAAAATCTAAAGAGTAAATAACTTTAATCATGTATGTTTTTTATATAATTATATTTTAAAAAATGATAGGAATTTCAGCCTCGTATGCATATGGCCTTCTTGCTGCCTATACTTGTCCTTCATTGCAAGTCTGTCCCGAACGATAGCTGCTGTCTGTGCTGCCATGGCAGTTATTTAGTTAGGTTTCTAGCTGATGATAATAATAAAGTGGGTTGACCGTGTATCCTTAATAGGCATTTGTTGGTTATTAAACTCCTATTAGTACACTGATTATTATCACACTTTTCTTTTTTTATGTTCATCAAAAATTTTTTTTTATTTAATTTTTGGAATGATATATAGAAAATGTTTCTTAAATCAATAACCATTTTTTTTTGTTTTAATTTACATACATACAGAGTTATTTATAAGTCCATGAAACTATTCTAAAATTCATTACAAATAAACTATGCATTGAATAATAAATTTTATTTTACTGGTATAGAGAAAAGCTCTCCAAATTTTCTTAAGACATTTCACAGATGCTCAATGTGTTTACCTTTGGCAATAAGGCAGATATCTAGGGGATAATCTATTTCATCCTATACACGTCTCAACATATCATTGTCTACCAGAGCCATAGTAGCAGTGATACAGTTGCAAAAATCCTGTAAGTTACTGGGAATGGAGGCATAACAACAGTGTCCTTGATGAACTTCCACAAGGAGAAGTCACACAGGGTTAAATCCGGGGACCAGGGTCACCACCACCATTAACGAAGCATCTTCTTTTCCTTTTCGTCCTATCTAAAATGCCATATTTGCTACTGCTATCTCCTAACAGCAAGCTACAGCAACTCTGCATGTATGATTTTTTTTTTTTTTTGAAAACTTGGAGAGTTTTTGCTCGCTTTTGCTGTAAGATTTACTATATTCAGTAACTTATTTTACTTGTTATGAATTTTTGAAATGTTTCATGGACTTATGAATAACCCTGTAGTTAATGTTCAATACATAGTTATATTTTTTTCACTCCTTCTCCTAAACTGTATACTAAAGAGACTTGGCAAAAGAGCATGGAAGTTGGCAGGGATTAGTTGAAATCAAAGATCGAAGACAAATACTAGGACTCGTCCAGAACTTTTCAGTAATAGATGTTTTTCTTTGGACTTCAACCTGATAACATCAAGACCAATCAATTACTGAAAGCCTTTATACCAACTCCATTGGCTAAGGATTTACCAAATAACCCCATAAACTAATTTAGTACACCAAGCACTGTACTTGATTAGGTAATTACACTTAAGTATGAATTATCACATCCTATACACTGAATGGTTGACTGTGAAAAATGTGGTTTTGTGTTCAGCTTATAGAGGGAAGAGTGTCAACAAGGACTGGAAATAGTTTCATATTCAGAGCAGAAAAGTGTTCAGTTAGGGAGGGAGGAGTGTATTTTCTTAAAAATATTGGAAGATAAGGTTGCTTTTCCCAATTTATTTAGCATATATGATTGAATTTTTAAATTTTATGAAACAGATGAACCTACATGGGAAGGTACAGATCATGAGACTAATGGCGACAGCATCGAGATCAAGGATTTAGATCCCGGTACTGTCTATGAAATGGGAGTTGTTGCCGTTGACGGAGATTACACGATTCCCAGTGATATTGAAGAAATTGAAACTGTTGGTGCTGGTTAGTATTTAACTTTATTTATTTATTTTCTTTATCTTTATCTGAAATGTTATCTTTATTGAAAAATATTTTGGTTTGATTCAATTCTTTCTATCAGGTTTTTTTTTAATTAAAATATGAATGCAAAATTATTCAGATAATTCATCTATTCATTATTATTTATTCAAATTATGCTTAGAGCAATAATTTGGTTTTATTTCATTTATCTATACCTCTATTTTCCCTCTCCTCCCTTTATTCCTCTCTCTCTCTCTCACACACACTCTTGCTCTCTTCTACTCTGTCTTTCATTGAGATAAATTTGCTTACAAATCAGCTTTGTGTGCAAATTTGCATGTTATGTAAATGCCTTAAGAGTATGTGTTTTATATTGATTGTAACAGTGTTTCTGTTATATGTAATGTTCACTTCTTCTATTTAATCCAATTAACAATCAAAAATATTGTAACACATGGTCTTTTATAATAGTGTCATGGAACACAATGATAACAGAGAAAAGGAATCTTGAAAAGTTGTATGGTAACTTTATTACAGACCAGTCAAAATAAAAAAAATAAAAAATAAAAAAATAAAAACTCGATACCTTCTAAATTTATGAATGAGAAATATCAATTTCTACATGAATATAATAAATAGTATATTGAAGAAAGAGATTTCTGGTGACATAAACTTTTAATTATAATACTTATAATTAACATTGTTTTTATAAAAATTTTATAAATAAAAGAAATCTAATCTCCAGGGGAAAAAAAAAAATCAGTTTTCAGTCTCTTATACAGGATGGGGCAGAAACAATTAGATGATTAATAGCTTGAAAATTAACACTTTAATTGAAAACTAAATAATAACTAGGTAAACAATTGTAAAAAAAAAATTAAATCTTCTAATTGCTTCTGCCCCACCCTGTATATATTGAGCAAGTCCTTTTATGAAGTAATAAAACATGTTCTTTGTGCAATCTAGCTCTGATGATGGTGAAAACCAAAACACATTATCAACTATCACTTGTGTGTGTGTGTTTATGTTGAAGCTGTGTCATCATTGGTTTGTGTTACCAAGAGTAAAACCGAAGCTGCGAAGGGTTCTCGTGAAACGAGATTGGAGCAGACGACGTTTAAGGAGACGAGGTTTTTTTTTTTGGTTTTTTTTTTTTTGCATCTCTTATAGAGAGGGCTATGGTTTTGGAATTACATGTAGTTTTTTTTTTCTTACGGAGGGTTTGACCAATTATGGGGACTTTACGAATTTTCAGTCAATTATTTTTTCCTGTCGCTCCCTTTTCAACAAGTAAGGTGGAGAGAAACCTGAATAAAGCAACTGCTTGTTGTCTTAGAGGATTTTCTATTTATTTCGAGTAGGAATAAATAAAATGGAATTGTAGAATGATTTTCCTCTTCTTTTAATGTGAGTTTATTGAGCCTTCTAAGTTTTGGGTACATGGGGCAGAGATATAGGTATTCCATTTTGAATTAGTAATTTGCTAGGTGTGTGGAGGGGCAAGCCCAATATTTGCATTTCATAGAGGATTGGATCTCGAATGTTTTGGAACACTGCTTATAGTTGTGAGTACTGATTGCATCCAGTATAAACCAGGAAGATTGACGAGGAAGAAGTCTTATAGGGCAGTAGATCCTTTATTTTATTTAATATTTTTTCCTCTTAATCTAGCCTAATCTGTAAGATTAAGACTTCATGCAACATACTAAACAGTTATTGCATAACCAGATCAATGTTTATACAAAGCAATAATGGGCCCAACTCTGTCAAATTCTTTTGTACTCTTTGATCAGCTACCTGATGACTTTTAGGCAAAGGCATTGCTTCTCATCAACTAAATAATACATCACTTATTCAAACAATATTCAATTCCTACATATACCCAGGTAATGGAGTAGGAATGTAGGTTTGGTTTTTGGGTTATAGGTTTATGCAGTTAACTTACCTTTACATGCAAATATTAACATCATTCTTTACCTGATTAAGAAATACTTAAAAAAAATTTTTAAACTTCTGGATATATCAAAGTTCTGTCCGAGTGAATAGGTTATAATATACATTCATGTATAATATATACTACTCCATGGAGAAAATGCTTCAAATGAGACAAAACCTGGCACGCAAAACAAGAAGTACATTCTGAAAAGGTTGATGTAGCCGGCAGCATCCATATGACACATAATAGCATACCATGAACAATGAATCAATGAATTACAGCTGAGGTATCCAATCTGGTGCTTGATTTGAAAGTCAGAGGCTTATACAAAATTTTATCTGATTGTCTGACTATGTTAATCGTTAATTGATAATATATGTACTGTGACGGATGGAAAAAGAAATGTGAAAGTTCTTATCCCAAAGTCAATTAAATTAAAATTGTTGCGGACGCCAGTGTGACGTTGGGTTAATAAAGATAAATTCCCTGCGTTTACTTGAATTATAAATAAAAAGGTTGTCGCAGACGCCAGTGTGACGGATGGAAAAAGAAAGTGAAAGTTCTTATCCCAAAGTCTATTATTTTAATTGAAATAGTCGCGGACACCAGTGTGACATAGGGTAAAAGGAAAAGTTTTAGTTCCCTACGTTTATTTGTAAAAGAAATGAAAATGTCGCGGATGCCAGTGCATAAGCACGATTTTGGATGCTTCTCTAGCAATTAAGAGATATCCATAAATGAGTTGAATGAACTCAAGATAATAAAATGATAGCCTAAAATAGCTTTCTATTAACCAGCCTCTTATTTAATTTCAATATAGGCCTATTGACCTGGTTGACCTACCAAATAATACAATTAAATTTCAAGTGTCTTAAAACTACTCATGCATTGAGTAACAGGGAATATCGTGACCCTCCCTACAATATTTCAATTGAACAGTCTTAACCTGGTTGACCTGCCAAAGTAAAGAACGTGCAAATCTTAAATAAATTTAAGCATACATTAAGAGATAATAGACGTTCTAATACTCCCTTCTATTCAAATCAAAAAGTTAATCCCCTTTATGATACAATTCTACGAAAAAAAGATCAATAAGCAGTAATAAGTTCGACTCTTTTTTTATTTATCAAAATAATTTTCATTGAAAAGGAAATCTTAAGATTATAATAAAATTTCAAAGAAAAAAGTGAAGCAGACACTCTCAACCATTAAGTTAAAATTACGCATTAAAGTTCAACAGTTCAAATATGAGGCCTGTGAGAAAAGTATCCGACCTAATTTTTTTTTGCAAAAACCTGATGGATTTGGATCACGTGCGCTTGCATGAGCCGACCTTGAACCTTTGTGCGTATGCGTGAATTATTTCCCGCCTCTCAATAGCATCAGTTGCTGGCAATCAGCATTAGAGGGAGGTAGTGTGTTGTCGTCGGTTTTTGATTTGAAGGAAAATGACGGAACGACTAGAACAGCGTTACTGCATCAAATTTTGCCAGAAACTGGGCGACAGCCAGGTGGAAACCATCCGGAAGATTCGGACGGTTTTCGGTGACGATGCTATGGGCATCACACAACCAGTTTAAAGATGGCCGAACGTCGGTGAGAGCGAGCCACGCTCCGGTCGGCCATCAGCATGCCGAAATGACCAGGTCATTGCCAAAGTGAACGCTGTGGTGATGCGGGACCGTCGTGTGACTATCCGAGAAGTTGCGGAAGAGGTGGGCATCAGTATGTTTTCGGCACATTCCATTCTGACCGAAGATTTGGCCATGAAGAGAGTGGCGGCGAAATTCGTACCGAAGCTGCTGACGGCGGAGCAAAAGCAACTTCGTGTTGACGTCTCACAGGACATGCTGGCCTCCGCAAACAGTGACCCCGACTTCATGAACACCATAATCACTGGTGACGAGTTCTGGGTGTACGGGTACGACCTGGAAACCAAAGCTCAGTCGTCACAGTGGAAGCATTCCTCGTCACGACCAAAGAAGGCCCGCCAAGTGCGCAGCAATATGAAAGTGATGCTGACTGCTTTCTTTGACTCTCACACTGTGGTACACATGAGTACGCACCACAGGGTCAAACAATCACCAAAGAGTACTACAGGGATGTCCTCCGTCGCCTCCGTAATGCAATGCGGCGCAAGAGACCGCAGTTGTGGTCAACAGGCAATTGGCGCCTCCATCATGATAACGCTCCAGCCCATTCCTCGCACTTGATTCAGACTTTTTTGGTGAAAAACCAGACTCCCGTGGTACAACAGGCTCCTTACTCTCCTGACCTGGCCCCCTGCGACTTTTGGCTGTTCCCCAAACTCAAGAGGCCATTGAAAGGAACGTGATTTCAGACGAGAGGACATTATGGCTGCAACGACAGCCGAGCTAAACTCCATTCCGAAAGACGCTTTCCAGGAATGCTTCCAACAATGGCGGCACCGCTGGGAGCATTGTGTGGAGTCCCAAGGAGACTACTTTGAGGGTGATTAGGTTTCCAATGCTCCAGGAATGTAATTTTTTTTTATGACTAACACACGCGATGGGCCAGTTAAATAAAATGTGCATTTATCTTATTTAATTTGCGCTTATTTCTGACTCTGAGAGAATGATACACAACACAGAATCGTTACGTTGAAACTTTTCCGAGTCAGACGTTGAGATCTCCTTTCCGTAGTGGCTTATGATTTCCGCCGTTGACCGCAGTGGGTTACAGGAAGCCCATCTGTTCCACTATGCTCTCGTGAGAACTAGATTGACCCGTTTTCCCGCCCACTGTGAATCGCTACTCGTGATGCTCGTGATGTACCGTCATTGCCGTTAGTTTCCGCCGCATTGACCCTCGATGTTGCCGCTAATCAACTTCTGCATCGGTCTCTTATAGAGTAGTAATTAACATTGCCGAGAACTCTCATGATTGACAGCTGCCCGCGGATTTCTTTTTAGTGGGAGTTTTGAAATCCCTGAAGAATTATTAACCGAAATGGCTCTCTATGTGTTTGTGATGGAGTCCTTTTCTTTTAGAGAGAAGGCCATAGCCGAGATTCAAGAAGTAAGAGTCCAGAGAAAGAGACTAGAGAGTTTCAAGAGCCTAGAGCGGTTCCCCCAAGTGCTTATTTGAATTTTGCCGCACAATTTATACCTCAAATAAAGTTTTGAGAGTTCCCTCCTGTTTGCATTCAATCATAAAATATCATTGGTCGAAGTTGTGGGGTTAAATGAAACGAAAGCATGCGTCAGCTCCCTCATACGTTAAAATTCATAACCAAGAAAGCGTTCCTTGCCAATCCAGGATGCATGCACCCTCCCCTCTTTTTAACAGATGGAGCAAACAGGAGAAAAAATAAAATGAGAGTGTCCGCTTCAAAATTTAGATATAAAACAGAAAGTTTGATCTACTAACAATTAGGAATATCTTTATAAGAGAAACCCATTTTTAATTAATTAATTAATGTAAATACCACAAGGTTGATTAAGAGAAATAACAAAATAGTAAATAAAATTAAGATATTTAGGGTATTAAAATAACACGGATGTTAAATTCAATTTAATATCCGTAGGGACATATTTATATGTCACAGTACAATCAGTAAATGGGCAAAAGAACCATTAGGCATTCTCATTCTATTGCAGCATAATTTTGTTTAGTTGGAGATAAACCTCTATTACTCTATTATAGGTGATCACATGACAGTTCCTCTATGGAATTTGAACAAGGTGATATTATCATTGTTAAACAGAATGGTTGTCTTTTTCTATATATTGCCCTTGCTCTTGAGTTAACCCTTTCACTGCATAATTAAATTTCATTTCATTCTTGAGAAGATGGAATTATCCACTTTTAGCAGCATAACAAGAAGTTTTTAAAGCCTATGGGATGAATCAGATTTCTGCTGGTTAAGGAAATGAAATTTTGTATGGATATATCCACTTTACCCAGCCAAAGGGTTAATTTTCTAATCAGTGACTAAGATATGGTTTCACTTTAATAGGTGTCACTTCTCTATTGCATATTTTATATTGGTATATAAGGCATCTTTCTATGGTATTATTGTGTCCTATTCAATATCAGTAATAAAACAAAGTGGTTCTTCTTCAAATTTCTCTTTTGTCTGCATTGAATTTACATGATATTCATTATGAATCTAGTGCTGCTAAGAAAAAAGCTACAGAGAAGAGAACCGGATTATTAGTTGTCTGTGACATAGTAAATAATTAACCCAATGTTTGCAGCCACTGGCACAATACCATCAAATGGACAATCTCCATAATTCTAGAGTGTCTATTTATAACTTAACTTCAGATAAATACATTTGATGCAAAAATCATGCAGGTTTTCTGCTGAATAAGCATTTTAACAGAAACTTTAAAATTAACATCTTCCTGTTGCCCTGTCCAGTAACAGATTTTTATTTCTTTTGAATATTATAACATAATCATGTATCACAAAACAGAGATAAGTAATTTAGAACTGACTATGTTAAAGCCAATAATATGGGGGCCTGCTTTAACCATAACACAGAAACAAAACAAAGCAGCTATAAAGTGAAAATAATCACAATCACAGTTTTATAATATTTTGAAACTACATATAAGGCAAAGAGGTAAAACCCCAATTATGGGAAAAACAAAAACAGAACTAATTTACAATAACCCTGTAATATAATCATGTATTGCTTTCATCTTGTTACAAAGAAACTTCAAAAGTTTATATGATATATTCATTTAATAAGGAAAGTGCTCATAGGATGCATCAATAGAGCAAAAGATGGTGACTATCATATAGAGAATGAAGTATGTAATCTGGCTTGCAGAAACAAATTCACCAATCACTGTTCAGAGGAGATACAAGTTAACTTACAGTAATCAATGATTAAAAATAAGGTCGATTATGCCTGGATGAATACCCCTTTCAGAGACATTGGTCGATGGTGAAAAGGAAGAGTAGCGAGCAGCCCAGATCATAAGATAAGAAATTACACAGATGTACAGGATGATTACAAAAGAACTTCACACTTTTAAAAATTTATTACATCAAAGCTATTCAGAATATAGACACACCACACACAGATTCTTAAAGAAAAACTCTTGAAGTTTATTGTGACAGAGTTAAAGATGTTCAATATGCCCCCTGTTGTGTGGGGTGTATCTATATTCAGAATAACTTCAGTTCTTTTGTAATCACCCTGTATAAAAAAGCCCATAAAAATTTTCAAATTTGTCTCGTACTGGATGATATAAAACCGAAATGCGCATATTTGGAATAAAATAATACGTTGTGAACAGGTGGATCTATCACGGTTTCTATTTTATTCTCTATACAGTCTTATAGTAATTTCTAAACAGAAATTTTGTTCTCATTAAAAATAGGCTTTTCTTTATGACGTATTCTTGTATCTCGTATATCTGTGGCCAGTGTATGGTTTATATTAATCCATGAATTTACAAAAGGTGTAGCATGACAATATTTTTAATAATAGTTTTAAAGTGTTCCTAAGTTGAGATATATCACATTCAAAATACTAATGCTTCTGTGCTACTGACTGCTATTTTGTTAATTGTTGTAGGAACTGATTTAATATTTCTAAGAATAGATGAAGGGGAGAATATGCCCCTCTTCATCTGTTCTTGATATTTTCCTTTGTATTGTCATCTATAAATTCCAAAAATCATTTCATATAATAGAAATAAAGATAGCCAAAACTTTGAACACTAGGATAACTACAAAGGAAGAAAATAAACCACTATTCCACATAAATGAATTTTATAAAATAAAACCTCATATCTACATTTTGGAACTCTCCGTCTCCTTCATCAGTGACTTGTTGTTTCTCTCTGATGAAGGAGACAGAGAGCTCCAAAATGTACATATGAGTTTTTATTTTATAAAATTCATTTATGTGGAATAGTGGTTTCTTTTCTTCCTTTGTGATCATTTCATTTATCTAGTATTCTATTTCAAAACTTCAATTAATTGATCTAATTTTCTTTCATCTTCCATCCAGGTGAAGTTATTCTTCATAATGCTACTTTTTCAATTTTCTTTCACCTAGCATGAACGGTTCAAGATGTCCTCATTAGGTTAGCTGGTTAAAAGTCGAAAATTGATAAGAATAAATAATTTTGTCTCTAAGAAGTGACTAAATTATAGAATGGATTTTTTGTGTCATTATAGAAAGAAATATCTTTATGTTTGTCAGATTCCAGTAACTCATTAATTTGTTGCTCTTGATTTCCACAATTGTCCTTACATATTTCAAAAGCGCATATTATAAGCTGTATCAATTTTAAAGCTTTGCTTAAATTTATTTTTCTGGACTGAAGGCCTATTGTAAGTAAGGAAAATGCTTCCAGAACAAGTAATATTGTCAAAAAAAATTATACATGTTAATCTTTTAGCTAGACTGAGCAAAATGCTTATACAAAGTAGGATACTCAAGCAGAAGATAATAAATAAACTGAAGAAACTTCTTCAAGCATATCACAATAACTAAAGGGAAGGAAACATTCTGAGACCTGGATTCGAACCAGGGACCATGCCTAACACTGGCACTGCTCTTACCAATGAGATATTATGGATATGAACCGCATTGCTGTTACAAGATATCCAAATGGAGTTCATTGAAGCCACCAAGCAGCTCAATCGGCAGAGCACAATTGGTAAGAGCGATGCCAGCAATAGACATGGTCCCTGGTTCGAATCCAGGACATGGAATTTTTCCTTCCCTTTTGTTATTGTGATATGCTTGAAGAATCTTCAGTTTATTTATTATCTTCTGTTTGAGTTAAATTTCATCAATTTATTTGATGGTTCAAGGGTAAGGATGATCCCCAACTCTTGAGTCGGAGCCTGCTCTGCCGATTGAGCTGCTTGGTGGCTTCAGTGAACTCCATTTGGATATCTTGTAACAGCAATGCGGTTCTTTTCCACGAAAGCTCAGAGCGGTGCCAGTGATAGGCATGGTCTCTGGTTCGAATCCAGGTTGCAGAATTTTTCCTTCCTTTTTTATATTGTGAAAGTAGGATATGTTCACCATCTGCTTTATCATCTTACAAATTGCATGCCCATCTTGGTCCGAGAATTCGTCCAATTTCAACAATTTATAAATCAAACTTGTTGTTGTAGCTGCAAGTTCTATTTGATTTTTATTTTATCGAATAAATTTTATCTAAAAATATTTTAAATTGATGAGAAACGAGATATAACTGTGGATAGGGACATAATCAACGGGAAACAAACTCTTGTCCACAAAATAGATTTAATTAGATACACGTTTTTGATTTACCAAATTCAGATGGCATTGAATAATGACCTTAATGAGGTCAAAGTACGTATATGCTAATTAAATCTATTTTGTGGACAAGAGTTTGTTTCCCGTTGATTGCGTTGATTATTTTAAATTGATTTGTTTGTTTTATATCGGTAATTGAATCATCAAATGCTAATTGAAGCCGATGGTTTAAACAATGTCAAATAACTATCTTGAGAAATTTTTCTGTTAATTTGGCAGTCATTCCAGACTTCCTTCTTAGCATTGTACTTGCATTGGCAGAACAAAAAGCTATTAAATTTGTTTGTAAATATTCATAAACAATATCAAATTTCTTCAATGTTAATAAGTGCAGCTGTGCATATTGGTTCTTTAATGCAACAAATAATATATAACTAGATGGGAGATGGATGGTACACAACATAGTAAATAGATTATAATACGTAAGTACTTCTTTTCAAAATTTCAAGTGCTTCATCAATTATCTGCAAAGTTTTAGAATTCTCAATGATAACATTTTTAATTATTCTTATTCTTATTTCATTTGCAATATTTTTAGCACTATACCGCAAATGTAAACAATTTCCTCTGTATATGCCATTTTTTGTTTGCAATTTTGGTATCTTCAATATCAGTTAAAGGCCTATTTCATTTTATTAAACAATACAGTTTTAATATTTTCACTGTAATTTCGATCTTTCTTTGAATTACCATAGTTTTTCTATTAAATTTGGTAGCATTATCACTTGATTTCCTTAATAAATCTTGTACTAGAATTGTGTGATTCCCGAGAAATTATGTTCTCGAAATTTTTCCCTCAATGAAGCCTGCCTAGAACATGTTTTGTTTATTATCACTTATATAACAATAAACATGCTATGTCCTTTAGTATTAATATATCATACAAGGTGGGACCAGAAAGTTTGGTGAATGACCCAGAAAAACAAAGAGGGACAGGTATTTCAGAGATGATATTTTAATGTCCTTCAAAGTAAGCCCCCATGATTCACAATACACTTTTTGACATTGTTCGTACAACTATTGCATGGCATGTGAAAAAGCCTCTTTTGGTATTGTTGAAATTCCCTCATCACAGCCGCTTGAATATCCGGAACGTCGAGAAATCTGTTTCTTTTCATTGTACACAGATGTTCGATACTGTGCGGTGTACTGCTGGCCTTCCACGTCATGGTCATCTTCAAGGGTGTCTTGTCCTTATGGAAATGCTTAAACCATTCATACACACATTTTCGAGTCACAGCTCTTCACTATACTCTGTCTTTAACATTTCATTGGTTTCCTTTGTGGTTTTACCCAATTTACAACAGAATTTCATATTGAATCTCTGCTCCATTATCAGTGATAAATACACTGCACTCTAAACACTGTTGCATAAACACTGTTGCATAAACAACTATCAACTGGGGTGAAGGCACATTTGCAAATGTTAGCTGAGACACAGAAGAATGCCTTGTGCATGTTGCTGTGAGTCGGATATTTCCCATTATCACATGAATGGGTAATTCATCGAACTTTCTGGTCTCACCTTGTATTAGTATTAATATCTTGGAAAATTATTTATATTCCTTTGGAATTATTTAATGAACCTTTGAATATTATGGGCCAAAACAAAGTGCCTTTTTGTTTTAAATAGCCGAGATATACATCTACCCACTCCCTTCTAGTAAGGGATCTCTGATAACATGTTTTTAAATGCTTTTCTGTTTATGTTTTAATGAAATACAGTATCGTTCGGTAAATAAATTAGTTTGAAATTGCATGTATAAAGATTAACTGTTTATTATATGCACTCACGGATACCTGGATGGCATTTACTGTGACCATCTATCAGAACCAGTGGAAAGTTTTCCCAGATGTTTATAGGCTGTGATTCATACAAGAGGTGGACCGACATCCTATTAATCTGCACCTCGGGAATTTTCTATTCTACAACAGGGGGTGTAATTTCCAAATCTTATGATATATATTATCTATCCATTCAAAAAAATTTTAACTACCAAATTTGAAAAAAATAATAATCAGCTCGAATTTGCAAAAATTAAGAACTGGTAAATGTGTCAAATTTTAACAAAGCTCACTAAAATTTAAAAATTTTAACATCAGTGCTGATCCCAACACGCCACTGCCTCAGGATGATATTTCCAGATTTTTTACTGAACTTGTCTGTTGTCATAGATGCATTATTTTCAAATAAAGTGAAATTTTTTAATTACGGTATTTGTTGTTTGTTAATTGATGGACATGCAAGTTGGTTCCAAACCACCACTGATTTCAGGCAGAGAGAAGTCCCTCGAGATGACATTTGCAGACAATTTGCCTTTAATGCCATCAAAAGTACAAGATCATATTTCTTGTTGATGATGGCCACATTTTTTACTGAACTTGATTTTTGTCATGGATGCATTATTACATTGAACAATAACTTTTAAGCCTCGACAATTATTACAGGAATTACGATAAATAAATAAAGTTACAACATGACTTAAATAAAATTACATAAAAATAAAATAAAATTGAAAAAACCTGTATATGTATTTCGGAAGCTTCCTTTTTTCAGCAGGTGAAAAATCCATCCTTGATTCAGATTTTAAATTTTTCTATCATCTTATTTCAAAATATGAGAATTGTTTTTAAAGTAAGGTCCATTTGTAAATATCTTTGAAAATCTCACGCTCATAGCTGTGCGTATATGCTTATATGGCTGTGGCACCAATGTGTGTGCATTTCAGTGCATGATGAAAATGTTTAAAATTCTTGAGGTTGCCACCAACTGCGAAATATGGTTGGTCATCCGTTCTTTGTCATCAAGAAACATGATAGCAGCGGACATTCATCACCTTATCAGTAAGGTATATGGACCTAATGCAATGAACCTGTAGTATTGCTGCTCCACAACAACAAGGCAAGGCTACACCCCTCTGCTCAAACACAAGCTCTAATCAGATTGTTTTGCTGGGAACAGCCTTACAGTCTGGACCTCACGTCCAGTGACTACTACCCATTCCATATCTAAAAGGGTTCCTTGGCAGCCTAAGTTTCAGCGATGATGAAGAAGCGAAAACTGCATGCCTTCCTCACAGCCAGCAAACTTATATGAAGTGGGATGCAGAAGCTCATAAGTTGATAATATCCATGTTGTCTAGTAACGCACATTAAGAATAAAAGCAAAAACACAGGACTAATTTAAGTGATACAGTATTTTCTTTAATGTCTACACATTTCAGTGGGCTAAATAGCTACATAGCTATGATAAGTTTTTAAATAAACTCAGAAACTGTGTAGAAAAATAGTTAAAAGTATGTAGAATCTGGTAAAGAATAAATTTTGAAAATATATATAGTAGTTTTGTTTTTACAAATCTACAATTTCAAAATAGATCTTACCTTAAAAACAACCGTCGTATTATAAAAATGTGGTTTGTTTCACGATTTAGTTTTATTCTTAGTTTCTTTCGTTTTTATGGTTTTTGCTGGCCTCCTCGTTACCAACCAAAAATTTTGGCTTTAACATAGTCAGTTCTACTTTACTTCTATTTTTAAATAATCCCATAGAATTTGATGAATGAATTAAATTTAGTAGAATAGAAAACCAGTTGCCATATTTGAAGTGATATGAAGGTCATTTCATCCTGGTGTTAGACATTCCTCTAATGTACTTCATTGACCACACTTTGTTTTGTAAATTTTTTAATTTGTTATTATTCAGCTTTAAGAATGCTGGAGTGTAGAAGTCCAGTTAGAAAAATGGATATGATATCTTCAAATGTAAAAACTAGTTTTTATTTAGATTTAAAAACCATTAATCAAAAATTTTTGAGAAACCTCTTCCACTCCAAGAAACCTTGTTAAAGCACACAACCACTCTCAAAAAGTGTAGAGATACACAACCACTGCTGCATTCTTTGGAGGCGAGCACATGCAACATCCCAGACAAAACAAAACCACGTGCACTTATATCCAGAGAACTTATTTTGATAACTTAGCTTGTAAACACGTCTACTGAGCAGTAAGTCATTTTAAAGGATCATGACAAAAATTGGTGACTTATGGGTGACCCTACTTATATTCCAATGGGTATCCAGTAATCAATGGTAATCATGTATAGTGTAAATTAAAAGTCACAAAAATGGGAATGGCAAAAAAATTGGTAACCACAATGGATTAAAAGCTTCTTCATCAAAAATATCAAAAACTTAAAATATTGGAATATCTTCTCAGTATGTGATTACATAATTTAAAGAAATTATATATTAAAAATGGAAAAGGAGTAAGACAAGGAGACACCATCTCACCAAAACTCTTCACAGCAGTTTTAGAGGAAGTCTTCAAGGAACTGAACTGGACAAAAAAAGGACTTAAAATAAACTGTGAATTCCTTAACCATCTTCGTTTTGCCGATGACATCGTTATCACCAGTAGTAATCCTTCTGAAGTGGAGGAAATGTTACAAGAACTAGCAGAGGCTAGCCTGAGTGTAGGACTGAAACTGAACACACAGAAGACAAAAGTTATGTTCAATGCATTTGCTCCAAAAAAGAAGGTCATGGCAGGCAGCATCGTGATTGAAGAAGTACAGAGCTACATTTACCTGGGACAAGAAATCACTATGGATGGCAACATGCTGAATGAAGTTAACAGACAAATTAGAACAGCATGGAGTGCTTTTGGCAAGAATAACATTATCTTGAAGAGCAACATGCCACTTAGCTTGAAAAGAAAAGTTTTCAACCAGTGTGTTTTACCAGCACTCGCCTATGGAGCTGAAACATGGACTTTATCAAGGAGGACAACAAAAAGACTACAGACAACACAGAGAAGCATGGAAAGATGTATGCTGAGATTACAAGAAGAGATCGAAAATGCAACAGCTGGATAAGAAGCCAAACGAAGGTGATTGATATCATCGAACGGATCAAACATTCTAAATGGCAATGGGCTGGTCACATCGCTAGAAGACAAGACATGAGATGGACCACAGTCATTCTGGATTGGTACCCTCGAGACCTTAAACGCCCAAAAGGACGACCCCATGCAAGGTGGATCGGCAAAATAAGTAAGGTGGCTGGCGTCAACTGGAAATCCAAAGCTTCAAACAGAGAAGAATGGAAACGTTTAGAGAAGACCTTATCCAGCAGTGGATTGCAAATGGTTGACTGTGATGATGATGATGATGATGATGATGATATATTAAAAATGAAAATAAAATTTTCTCCAAGTTATAAGCTTGAATATTTTCAATTAATTTACTGTTAATAAAATTGATTTTAAAAGCCCCTGAGAGAAAGCAGTTCATCATCAATTTAAAATAATGTATGTATAACCCTAAATTTTTATTAATTCATAATAGTAAAAATTTGTCATTCCTACATTAGGGATAATTAAGGATGAAAAGTAGATGTGTTTTAAAATTATATTTTTAAGACTAAGAGAAAATTACTAATTTTTATGCATATTATTAATTGCTTTCATCAGTAGCATCAAAATCTATTAATAATCTACACTGGTGGCCAAAAGTTTGGACCAACCAGCAAAATCAAGAAAGACTGAATTTTTACCAAAAATATTTTACACCTACAACTCTAAGCAAATATGAAACAATATTCAGGGAAGAAACAAATTTATTTCTGTATCGTTGCTTTTTTATTACCTTAAATCAAAATAAGACTGGCCAAAAGTTTGGACCAACATCACAAACATGCAAATAATTTGCATATTACAAGTCATCGTGTTGTGTGGTGAGCACTAAAATCATATTAGGTATTGTACAATGTTAACTGAAGGCCAACGAGAGCGAATTAGAAATTTTAACAAGCAATTTACAAATCTTTATCAGAATTGTTAAAAATGTTAATTGGAAAATAGGACAGAAATTGGACAACATTGTGCACTGACGCGAAGAGGCAAATCAAGAATTAAGAGACATGTTAGACATGATATTACATCTGGTCATGTAGTCAACACCACACAAGTCAAACTTAATCTGCAACTTGCTGCCTCAAGAAGAACAATTCACAGCGCACTACGTGCTCAGAACTTTGCCTATGAAATTATACCCAAAAAGTTGCCATTAACACAGAAACACATGCAGGAGAGACTGGAGTTTGCTAAGACACATCTGCGTGAAAACACAGACTTACAGTTGGTTGTTTTTCCTGATAATATAGCTTCTTATGAAGAGCATCGTGATAAAGAAACACTTGTTCCACTGCGAATTAAGCGGCAAATGGATGGTAGTGGAGTGATGATTCTGGGTGCCATTGAAAGCAACGGAAAGTTGAAGGTTCACATTATAGATGGACATGGCACAACAGCTCAATATAAAGATGATCTTCACAATGTGTTCATCCCTTTGTGCAAAGTCTAGTTTAAGCAAAAACCATGGATTTAGCAGCAGGACAGTCCTGGAATCTATACTGCACAAGTTGTGAAAGCCTATTTTGAGAGCAACAACATTTCCACTTTTGCTTGGACTGCTCGAAATCGAGATCTCAACATTATTGAGAATGTGTGGCATCTGACGGAATAAAAAATTTACCAAAACACTCGGCACAAATCTCGAGAACAACCAATAGCAGCCATTCAGAAAGCTGTTAGGCCAAATGTTATTAAAAGCTTATTTAATTCTATTTCAGGTCGTTTGTCAAATATTGTAGGGTCAAAATGATCTCAAATATCAAAATAATTCATTAGTTAATGATGTAATACTTTTTTCCCTTTATGTTATACAATGTATATACAGGAGGGGAAAATCAATACTGGAAATCTTAGTCTATTCACACATAGCTGGTTCAGTGCTGGCTCATGTCTTCAGTGTCCATGCTGAGATTTCACTATTCATCACCAACAATATTTTTGAAAAATGATGAACACTGAAATATCAGCATGGACACTGAAGGCATGAGCTAGCACTGAACAGCTATATGTAAATACATGGACACATCACAGACAAATGTGAATAGACTAAGATTCCAGTATTGATTTTCTCCTCCTATATATAGATTAGTAATAGATTTTGATGCTATATATAGATTAGTAAAGTATTTTATTATATTAGTAATTGATATTTAACCGTTAACTGTATGACTTTCATATTCATGATTTAAAAATTGCATTCAGTTCTGATGTTGGAAACAAAATACACCGTAAAAAACACGAAGTATTGATGAAAGCAATTAATAATATGCATAAAAATTAGTGAGTTTTTCTTAATCTTAAAAATATAATTTTTCATGGACATGTTCTTAGACAGGAAGTACTTGCTGCCACAATGAAGGATGAAATGTAAATTGAATTGATTCATCAACATATTTCAAATTGAATTGATTCATCAACATACATTATATTTAATGTATCCCATCCTAAATACTTGGGATAAATATAATAATTAATACAGACATGAGAACGGGCAAAAAAAAAGTGGAAATGGGAGACGTGTTAATATATATTGAAATCTAAGAATATTATTGAAATCTTAACCAGATATAATCTAAAAATATGAAACGTAAGATCATATACGAGGAAGGATCAAAAGATGTTTTAACATGTAAGTTAGTACCACTTTTACTCCTAGTTTAAGAGTGGCCGAAGGGTGAGAGCATGAAATCAATGTATCTGGTAAAGACATAGCAGTTATTGTAAAAATAGCAGCCTACTTGTTACTTGCTCCAAAAACGAGCAATCTGCAGTAGTACAGTTTTTGAGCAATTAAGATAAAAAAAAAAAACAATTAATATTCATTGAAGAATGCAACAGCATCATGAGGGAGAGGGTTGTTTATTATTACAACAAGTGTTTCAGTAGCATGAGAGATTCAAAAATGGTGTTACTAGTCTGTCTGATGCTGCTCATTCTGGCCAGCCTCAAACAGTGAGTACTGGCAAAGTGATTCTTATTCTTTTCTGGGATCGTAAAAACCAAACTTTGGAGCATTATATGCCCTGAGGATCAACAATGAGCAGTGAGTCATACTGGTCCTCCTTGAGAACATTTGAAACCCAGAATAAGGTCCAAAATGTTGCAGTTTACTGACTTTTGGAGTGTTCTTACACTGCACATATCTCATATAACAATTGGAAAGATTTTGGATCTCCACTTTCAATGTATTACACATTCCCTTTATTCACCTGATCTTGTGACAAGTGATTTTCACCTTTTTGGATAACTTAAGGAGGCTCTGGGTTGCAAGAAATTTTCTACTGACAATGAGGTAAAAACAGCATGCCTATGCAGCCAACCAACAGCATATTTTCTCTAGGAATCAAAGCTCTTGTGAAGCGCTGCCACATGTAACTTGAACGCAAAGAGGTTATATTGAAACATAATGATGCATTTTCATTTGTATGTGTTTATATTTTGTCAATAAAATATATTTGAAGTTACTTTTTGATCCTCCCTTGCAAAAATATGAAAATGCAGAGGGGGGGGAGGGGACCCTCCAATTTTGAGAATCTGGTTTTACTTCCCATCTGTAAAATATATCTTTGCAGGTGTGAGTGGATTGCTGTTGGACTAGAATTATCTGCATATTGATGATTCAAATAAAGTTTTAATGCACTATGTATCAATGTCAATTTATCAAATGCACAATCCCAATGGCTGGCACCCTGTTCCTTCATTCATCCATCAGCATCACTGACAATCGATGATATATCTCAGAATCTTACGAGGTGCTACCCAAAATTTCCCGAAATGTACCTCTATAAAATACGGAACTTACCCAATCTTTTAATTTCTACCGTCACCTTCAAAGTAGTCTCCCTGGGCATATATACGTCACTTCCAGAGATGTTCCCACTTCTGGAAGCACTCCTAGAAGTCCTCATTTTGGAGCATGCTTAACACCTGCTGCGATTCTGCTTGGATCACTTCAATGGAGTCAAATCATTGCCCTTTTAACCGCAATTTCAATTTTCGAAAGTAGTAGAAATCACAGGGTGCTAGGGGACAGTGGTCATGTGTTTTTGTTGAGGAAGTCCCTTACAGCAAATAATGTGTGCGCCGAAGCATTGTCGTGATGGAGCAGCCAGTCTTTCTTCTTCCACATCTCTACGACAGTCCAAGGCGATCACAAACATCGCACATGGTCTGACTTCAGTCCACTCAGATCACATCACGCACTTTCGTGATCATTTCCAAAGTTGTGTTTGTTGACGGTTGACCAGAATGTTTGTTATCTTCTACAGACTCCTGACCATCTTTGAAACACTTAACTACTCAAATGTTTCGGTTTGGCCTAAAGCTTGTTCGCCAAAATCCTCCTTCAACAGTCTGTGGGTTTCAGCCGTAGTTTCTTCAGCTTTAATATTAAGAATCGCAACACAACCAACACAAAGAGTGAAAAAAACAGCTCAAACTCAAAATTACGTGGACATAGGATGACACTGCTTGCCACAATTACAGCTGAGACGTACCCCTAACACCGTCTATCGGCAAAATTTCGTACCTCTTATGGCTTGTCAGAATAAAACAATTTCGGGAAATTTTGTGTAGCACCTCATATTTAAAAAGTAATATCAGACTTAAAAATAAACTTAATACGGTATTTATTTGAATTTGTACTCTAATAATCCCTTAATAGTCTGGATCATTTGGAGGTTTGTTGTTGCTTCCTTTTTGAAATAGCAACTTTCACGCTCTACACGCAGTTTCCAGCAATGCACTAACTTCTCAAGGACACAATACAGACTATTGTCTGAGAATTAGGATAAGGTAGTGGACATAGCAGCTTTCACTTCCTGGTTTGTGCTAACTTCTTGGAGGAACCAGAAGGTTTGTGCTAAATTCCTTGGAGGCAGTGAGTTGCTATGTTTCCATAGACTGGACTGCTGTTTGATTCAGTAGCGATCCTTCTCACCCACAACTGACAGTTCAACTTTTTAGTCTACCAGTTTCCTAATGTTATCACTCCATCTGGTATAGGGGGATGGGGATGACATCATGGTTTTTTATTTTATTATATTTATTTATAATTGTGCACTCACACTGAGTAAAAATTAATCATTTATGTTAGTCAGATCTCGTTGTCTATCCTTTATCCAGTCATACAAAATCATTTGAACATGACGTCGATGATTAAAACATTTGTTAGCATCACATAAAATAATGTTTTGTCAGGTTATAAGAGGCAATGAATTCCACAATTGAAAACAATTGAAGGGGAAAATTTTCTCCCGCCATGTCGATATTATTTCCGTTGGCTGAATCAAGAGCCACTTCACTTTTCTGCTATCAGAGTCTACATTCAGCCAGTGTGAAATAAAATGGGCCAGATGAGTATCAATTAGTAAAGCTTTTATTCTTTTAATCTTCCCAGCAGTATTGTTGATTCGAGAGTAAACAGATCCAGCTCATTACAAGTCTGGGTAATAGATTGTTTACAAGGCAGGATAAAAGCCACACTTATGATATTGTTATAGGCCACCTTTATCTTCTTCAATAGAAACTTATTCAACGTGTTCCAAATTAACATTCCATAAGAAATTTAGGTAACCTTAACCTTCAAAATAGTAATCATCTCTATCATCTCTTTTTTAGTGAGAGTTGCACGCAGTTTTTTAACCAAAAATCTTAACCTGTTGCAATGGCTAATAACCTTCTCTACGTATGCAATAAATTTTAAGTTACAATCTAAAGTAACGCCCAAGATCTTTAGTCTGTCGCTCTTCCGAACAGTCTCTTTGCCGACTGTAAGAATAGTCGATTGTAAACTAAAAATTTGATATAAACATTTTTTGCCAAGAGCCTTGGGTCGTAGGCTTTCAGATTATAGAATCCATTGTCGTGGGTTTGAATGCAGCTGTGGACATGTATGCTTGTGTTTATCCTAGATATATGAAAAGAATAGTTATATGAATCAAATATTATAGAATTGATTCTTTTTTATTTTTATTTATTTATTTTATTTTATTTTTATTTATTTATTTATTTATTTATTTAATCTAAAGGGAGATACAAGTCGTCCATCCAGGGGCTGTATGGCAGGGGCCGATGAGATAGGTCCCTGGATGGGGAACAAAGATACAATATTTGGTGATTTATAAAACAAGTTTTAAAGAATGGAGGGGAATGGTGAGGGACAGGAGTAGTTAGGTGGGGGTGTAGAGAGGAAGATCTTTACATGGGATTTGAAAATATTGGTACTTGCTGACGAACGGAGATCTGGGGGCGATAGAGATACTCTTGAGCTGACCAAAGTCTGTTGCCGGCGATAAGAGATGCTCTTGAGCTGGTAGTTACGTCTAATATGAGAGATTGGGAAGGAATTTCTATATTGGGTGTTATAAGGAGGTGTTCTAATGGTTGTAAATAAAGGTTGGGGGAGGGAAGTAATTATAATGTTGTTAATTGCTTTATATGTGAAAACTACTAGGCTATAATGGTAGAGTTGGTATATTGGGGTCATGCCTACAGAATTAAAAAGGTTAGGGGTAGGTTTACGTAGCTTTAATAAGGTATGTACAAACCATTTTTGTAATCTGTATAGATGTAGTAAATTATATTTGGTGGTTAAACCCTAAAATTGGAGACCATAGGAAAGCGAGGAGTGGATTAAAGCATTATATAATAGAAAGAGGATTTGGGGGGGGGGGGGGTAAGAAATGAAGATGGGAGAAAAGGCCTAAGCATTGGTTTAGCGTAGAAGCTAAACCGTTAATGTGGATGTCCCAGGGGAGGTATGACTTCAGTGATACCCAGGTATTTAAAAATATTGGTGGAGTTAATCTGTTGGGAGTTGTAGTTTAGTGAAAATTCGTTATTTTCGAGTTTTTTGTTGCGTTGGTGAAAGATGACATCAAGATTTAGGGACATAAGGTTGATTGTATTCCAATGTAAGAGCCTATTCAGGATATTGTTGCGTCGTCTGTGTATAATAATAACAGTAGAGGGGATATTACATAAGTTAGGTCATTTATAAGTATATATAAATTGTTATACACTGCGGACTGGATCTAACACTGTCGTCAGGAGCCACGATTTAACAACCGCGTTAAATCGAAGAGCGTTAGATCGCCCCCCCCCCCCCCCCCCTCATGAGCAGGCTTGCCCAACCTGAAAAAAAATTAAATACAGTAATGAGAAAATGTACAGTATATGAGATTGATATCAACATTTATTTTTAAGGAAATTAATAAACAATATTACAATAAATAAACAAAACTTGGATAGTTGCAATAATATAGAGAAAAGAAACTCTTTTAACCACAACAAAGTAATACATGTATATGTACTTTTTGATATTTTTGCAATATCGTATTACTTTGTTGTGGTTAAAAATAAAGGGTCAAAAATTGCAGAGAGATACCTTTCGAAAAAAAAAATTTAAACCGGAAGTTAGAAATCACGAGCCATGCCAAAACTGCCTTGGAGCTGATTCCGCGTTGCATCGGACCGCGTTAGAACGGGTCCGCAGTGTATATAAATATGTTATATATAAAGAGAAGAGAGGATGAAATTCATTTATACTATTTTAAGGTCAAAAACTTCTTATTAATAAAATTAAAATTTAACAATAAAACCTTATGTTAGTGCATAGCAATTTCTGCGAGCATACGTATTATTCATCTTGAAAATAATATGGAACAATAATGAACAACATAAGTATGGGCATAATAAATTATCAGTTTCTCTATCAGTGTTTTTTACAGTATAGCATAAATTAAAAAAGGGAATTCAAAAAAGACTGCCCATCTTCAAATGAGGTTATGAAAAAAATTTTTTGAATCAAAGAAGTCTAATTTTAATAGAATCCATTCTGTGTTAAAGAAATTTAATACTAAAAATTAATAGTCATGTCCAAAATTATACAAATTTACAACATTTACAAGTGTATTTCATATAATTATCAAAAATAATTTTCAGTTTATCAAACATTTTACCAGGGATGGATGAAAGATTTTTAAACTATCTGCCTAATAGTGTATAATTTTTTTTACAAAATAGTCCTTGAGGATAAAGAATTATTCCAAGATCATTTGACTTAGTGAAAGAATCCTATGAACATGCTATACCACTTATTGATTTTTTTTTTTTCTTGAAAGCACCAATGAAGTATTTTTCACCAATCTTTCAAAAGCAGTTAGCATGATAATGTGCTGTCAAGAAATTCATTTGATAGGGAGTTGTGTTATAAAAAATGTCAATAAAAAAGGAAGGTATTTTAAAGAATGAAATAAAATACCTCTCGTCTATTCCATGCCATACAAATGGATAAACATGTATTTCTAATTTCCATTTCATTTCTGAATGTATGTGAATCATTGTTGTTAACCTGACCTTGTCCTCCATCTCCAATGACAAATTACTGATATTAGATACAGCTGGAGCTCTGCTGTCTTCATCTGTTCCAAATTTATGTCAGTTATATAAAAATTTCAATTAAAAAAAAAAAAAAAAAGGAGTGAATGCAAGTTAAAAAAAAATATTTATATAGTATAAACATCCTGATTCCGTGCCACCATTTTCAGCAATTTTAAACTAAGTTAAAGGCAATTTATTTAGTCCTTTCATTGAAAGACAAAAATAAAATGACGGATAATGCTACTGAACGTGAGTAATGTAAATTATTATTTTGCTTTTAAAAACTCTAGTTGAGCATTTTGTTTCAATTTATAGGTGAATCTTAACACTCCTCAATAAAGTGGCTGAAAAAGATGATGATGTTGATTATACATAAGCATTGATGGGTTTATTAAATACAGCATTAGTTTTAAAAAATATACACTTTTTGAATAGTGAATGTAAATCTATTATTTTAATGAACCTTTATTTCAGAAAAAAATTCATAAAATAATTAAAATATTTTGAGCAACTTTAAAGTCTTAAAATAGGAAGTAATATGTTCTGCAATTACATTTGTATATGATTCTCTATTTACCTTTCATAAAATAAATATAATATGTTGTACTTTCAAAGTGATTTCAGTACTACAAACATCACAGATAAATATATAGCTACATAAACACCTAATATAAATGCCAGTCTTTAAAAATACTTCACAGTTTTTACACACAAAAAGAAAACCCATGTTTTTGTTATACTGTTTTATGCATATTCATATATAAATATATTCACTATCTTGGTACTTCTATTGTTTTCTCTAATTAACATTTTTATTTGTTGAAATAAGGAGTTTTTAGTATTTCATCCTTAACAGCTTTTGCACCACAAATTGTTTCTATCTTCTTCCGTGTTGCTTTGCTTTACTTGTTCATCTGAATATCCGTGTGTATTTACTAAATACTGTTTCCTTCCTTTCTTTCTTTAGTCATATTTTCTAGATATTACTTTTTTTTTCTTGTAAGTATATGACCAAATTTTATATTTCCTTTCTTTTTTTTCATTTAAAAAATAATTCAAACTGAAATGCTTATTTTTAAAGAAGGACTTGCAGGTAGAAAATATTTCTATACCATTTTCAGGTAAATGTACTAAAAGTAAAACTTGATGGAAGGAAAGATTTGAATTTTGGCTTTAATTTAAACTTCTCTCAATTTTTTTTTAAACTATGAGAATATAAAGGATGTTGAAAGCGATCATGTGATCGAGGCATGATTCTTGTAGACTATGTTTTCTTTCTCAGGTATTTCCTTCATTAAAAAGTTGAAGTCACAAACAGGACTTGGTGAATTATCCTCAGACTGGTTTTCTTTGAAAACCTCACTCCTCAAGGTCTAAAAGGTGTTTTGTCCACTATGCGCTCCTTCAACCAGCAATTCCTACAATACAGGAATGGAAATGTTTGCACATTTCTGTGTTCATGCTAACATAAAAAGCAGAAAATACCATATAATGAAGAAACATCATCATATAGAGCTTTCTAATCGGCTGATGAAAAAAATAATTGACAGAACTAAGGCAATGTATATAATAAGTAAACATCCAAAATATACAATGTTTGGATATAAGGCTTTCTTTATTTGTTTCACAAATTTAACCCTGAGACCGTTCTCTACTGTTGAAAATGTGATCATAGCAGGAGGTTTCATTGAAATAAAAAGTGCTACATTTAAGGAGTGAATTTTGATTACTGTTACTGCTTGTCCAATATTTGGCAAAGGGTAGTACTGTATGTTCAACTGATAACATATGAGATAATGTATTTTCAGGGGCAGTAAAAATGATCTTAATTAAAAAGGAAAAAGGATAAGCTTATTAAGGATAAAAATTTCCATTAGGATCAAAATTTAGCCTTTTTAGTTTTAAAATTAACAGTTTAAGGGTTACAAAAGAAACAATGATCAGCCAAAAAGTATGTTGTTCCTTATTCCTTAATTTCAAAGATCCATCAGTAGAATAAGTATTTCAAAGGATAAATCTGCCATTATTTTAAGAATTTTGCACAATTGCTTCCAAATTACTTAATGATAGAATAAACGTTTCCAAATAGCCTGAGTAAAATCATAAGCCATGCCTGTTTCTGTCCTCTATTTTCTCAAATACAAGTTTAATTTCTTTTAACTATTATTTTTTAATTTAAAAATATGTTTTTGTTTAAAAAAATTAAAGATTATTTACAATGAGATTTATCTTTAAGTGATTATCATTAATTTACACAGTCCAGTCACATTAATGTGACCACCCCCTATGTTTAACATCAGCGGAAAATGGTTACATCCAGAAGGTACGTATCAGTATCAGAGGTTGGGGGGGGGGTGGTATAGGAAGGGTGTCAGAGGGAAGCAGAAAACATTGCAATTGTTGGAATCATGGTGAAACGTAGCGATTTATCCGACCTCCAAAAGGGTGGCAGTATTTCTGAAACGGAACTGCTCGCGTGCCACCATGGTGAAAGTGTAACGTGCATGGCAGAATGGCAATACCCAAAATCAGCAATGTGCCATAGAACACAGAGGTGAACAACGGTTACGGAGATGTGTGCAAGCGAACAGAGATGCAACCATGGACCAACTGACCTCCCACATGAATCAGAAAGCTCTGTTGTTATCCTCAACGACAGTTTAGCAAAGTTGCTGCGTACGGGGCTCCACAGCAGATGGCTGTTCACCGGCAACAAAGACTGACATTTGCACGCCAGTATTGTAATGGACAGCAACAGAGTGGTGAAAGGTGACTTTTTTCCGATGAATCACGGTTTATGCTCCATCGGACAGATGGGCTATGGCGTGTATGGCGTTCAGCGTCAGAAAACAAACACCCTGCAACATGTGCAACAAGGGCCCAGGCCGGAGGAGGCAGCGTTATGGTCAGGGGATTGTTTTCATGGCATTCCCTGGTGCACTCATCATTGTGGATGGCACCATAGATCAATGGAAGTATGCATCTGTCCTTTTGGATCACGCCCACCCCTATATGCAGATTGTGTTTCCTTAGCACAATGGCTTCTTCCAGCAGGACAATGTGATGTGCCGCACAGCGTGCAGTGTCCGTGCGTGGTTCAAAGAGCACGAGGATGCGTTTATGGTACTCCTCTGGCCCCCAAACTCCCCGGATTTAAACCCCATAGAGCATCTGTGGAACCACCTCGATTTGGTTATTCGCGCCATGGATCCTCCACTGCACAACCTACAGCACTCGCCACAGAACTGCAGTCGGCCTGGCTTCACATCTATGTCAATACCTTCCAGAACCTTATTGACTCTCTTCCTTCTAGTCTCGCAGCTGTCTGCACCGCGAAAAGTGGTTATTCTTGCTACTGACAGGTGGTCACATTAATGTGACTGGACTGTGTATATTTAAAAATTTTATTAGTATTTTATTATTTTATTAAGTTTTACTCAAACATGGTGTATATCTAATATCATTTATGAATTTAAATTTTATAATTAGTATACTGAGAAATTTTATGAATTTATTTGTCGGCTGTTATCTGTTTAGAATTTCTGAAGTTTTTTTTGTTTTTTTTTTATTTGTAAATAACAATTTACCAATACCTAATTGTAATTATCTGTATAGAAGAAAAATTGCAACATTTATTGTGGATAAAATTTGTCAAGCATGTTAATACCAAGAAAGTTCTACATATCTTTCAATATAACATGATGTCTCAGTTATTAGAATTATAGATATTCCAGAATATAATATAGATATCTCCAAATGCCAACAATTAGAAAGCCTCTGAACAGAGCAAGTTTTATTATCATGCTATAAATGGGCCTTGCCTTAAGCGTATAATTCAAGAATGTTCTTTGAGGATTTATTACATGCCATACTTCAAATGTTTTAATCAGCCAAAGGTTAGGATTTCGTTGCAATTAGCCAAAGGTTTCTCGTTTGAGTCCAGGCTATGGAATTTTCTTTCCTGTTTTCGTCAATAGTTCTTTTTCTTCTTTGGTCCCTAGCTAGCAGATGAAGTAAATTCTTCTCATATCCAGTTCACCACTGTGGGTGCCACAGGATTTTGGATTTCCACTATGATTTGTTTCCTAGACAAGCGATAATCTGGGCTAGGTTGAGAGAGATTCGCTGGTTTTTCAGGTTTTCTCCCAATTACTTAATCCATGTTTTCTTGGATACATTCCACTTTGCCAGTATTTGGTCATTGTTGATATCTTTTCCAGGTGGTATTGTTGATGATGTGGTCACAAAGTGAAATTCTAAGATTTGCTGCAGGCATCACATTTGATACACCAAATCCCCTACATATGAACATACAAGTCACGAACTTTCAGATATACATACATGTATGTCCAATAAATTAAAATTTACTTAAATAATTGAAAAAAATTTAAATTGTAGTGTAATCTCAAATTTTCCAATAGCACCAAAGTTATTTCGCAAGCTTTGACACCAGGTGAAGCCCAATGCCTATGCTTATGAATGTTTACTTTCTTGGTCACTTGTTATAAAAACTCTACATGCGATTGTGCTTTTGATTAGAAATGCAAGATTGAAAATGTTTCCTTTAATTAGGACTAACTATTTTTTCTGAATATGTTCATATACATGTTTTCTCTAGGAGTTGGTGGTTGTGCTGTGTTCGTAGGTAGAAAAGCTCACTTTGCTCATCTGTAAACAAGTTCTACTTGGTGCTTTCAGAATGGAACTCATTTGTATTTTGGGGATTTAGTGTACCTCAAATTTATTCAGGTCCACTTTGAGCAACATCCATGTTTCTCAGTCATGAAGACCCAGCAAAATCAATTTCTAAAAAGGATGAATCTTTGTCTTCAATTGATCCATAAGCACCATTTGAAGGAGATGAATGCTCAGCAGTGTAGGGGTGACAATGCTTCACTGTTGGTTTTATAGCAACAGTCTTTGGAGACTTCAGAAAAATGAGAAGATTAAAAAACAAGGAAAAGGATTTTTTTTTTGTCTTCTTGCAACTGTCTTCAAATAGATCAGAATTATAATTCTTATTGTATGAGGGTTGGAAATTTAATAGTAATACAGCAGTATTGGAGGAGAATGGTGATATGCGTGATCCTAATTGTACATGTATTGTCCATGCACGGCTATACCTACCTCTCCCCATGACGTATTGGGCATTGCCTTTGTACATGCTGTGCACACTAATGTTACACATTATGTTCTGAACAAAGTCCGTAGAGAAATATGTTTTCCAAATTTGAACAGCGTTTCTGGCTTAAAATTGAAACTGCAAGGGGCTGTACTGCAAAGGAGCTACCAGGGACTTGAAATTTGGGAAAATAATAGGGTACATAAAACTGTGTATACTGTTAAAATTTGATCAAATTCCAACAAGTAGTTTCTGAGTTACGCAGTCAACATCGTAACACGTCCTGGTTAGTACTCACATGTGAGCATGTGTTACGATGTTGAATGCGTAACTCGGAACCGTCTTGTTGGGATTTGAGCAAACTTTAATAGTATACATGGCCTTATGTACCCTATTATTCCCCCAACCTTCATTATTCTAGATGTTATAGAACCATAGTTATTAGCTAGTTGATCTGGGTGGCAGCATTTTTATTTCTCTTCATATCTCGGTTATCATCCAAATTCGGACTCATGTTCATATGAACTTTTTTGCTTAGAATTACCCATACTACCTTCCCTAAAAGTTTGTACATTGGTTTTGAATCACCCTGTATATTCTCAAATCGTCTGTGATTAACGTAAAAATCAGGAAAACTTACACAAAATTGAAACACTTTATCTTTAAAAAAAATCATCTTTCCTGCAAGCAGATTATCTTCCAAATTTCTCGTAGAATGCCCAAAATATATTTCATATTCTACAAAGTTTTTAGTTTTTATAAAATAAAATAAATCTTAGTTTTTCTAGTTGAAGATTAGTATAATGATAGCATTAAAATCTACAAAGCTTGTTTTGCACAAAGGCTAAACTTCTCTAGATACGAGTAGATATGCTCTTAGACAAATAAATGATTTACTATGATATAACTTTATATACAGTACAGTAGTTATTTATATTATTTTGTTGCAATTTTTGTATATATACTGTTATTGCAAAAATTCAAAAGTTATACAATTGAAAACACATTAAAGGAAGCAAGAAAGACTCAATCATATGGGTTTACTAAGTAAAGTAGGTCTTCAGTTTATAAAGCTCTCAAATTAGAAACAAAAGGAATTGTCTATGAAAAAATGATGCATGTATATAGGCTGTATAAAATTACAGAGTGGTGAGGTTTTCAGGCATGAGATAACAATTAATGGTATTCATCTTATCTTCTTAATATGTGGGTGACATTGCATTGCATGAACAGTGGAAAACAGACTCAAAAATTTCAAGAAGACTATAGGGTGAGAGGCAGAGCTTGAGGAGTGCATTTTATATTTGGGAGGGGATACATTTTTGCAAGAGCTCATAAGAGAGCCCTTATGAGCTCTTGATTTTTGCCATCTGCAGGAAGTTCAATAGGGAATCTACTTGGACATGTTCCAAGATGTTTACAAGTTGATATTAAGTTCAAAAGCAGAATTTTAAGATGCTAATTTTTCTGCATTTCATAAAAAAAAAACAAACAAAAAAAACAAACAAATTAAAACCAAAACCTCACTTTATCTTAAGATAAGATGATTTGTAAACCCATGTTTATTGGGATTTCCTCCTATCTCTTGATATGTTTTATCTGTCATTTACGTTATACCAGGAATGGCCAACAAGCAGACTAAAAATTCATTTTACGAGCATTAGGTTAATTTTGAAATTAACACTTTAAATTTTGAAATTAAGACTAATCATTTTTTTTAAATTTTTTTTCATTGTCCTCGTATTTAAATATTATGTCAGGATTAAAAAAAAAATGATAATAATATGTTTTAGGATTTCATCATGATTACTCATGACTCAGTTTCAGCAAAAATATGAAAAGCAGTAAAATAGAAGTTGGCCACTACTGGTATAGACCGTTATTTCTGAATTCCTGTATATAATTTTTATCAGCCCTAAAAGGCTAGTTGCTGCTTTTGTTTTATGTCTATTGTCATGTTGCATGTTCTTTGTAATTTCAAAGAATGCTTTTTTGTAATTTCTTATGTCTGAAATGTTACAAATTAATCTTGGTTACTGTGAATTTTCTAATCAATATTGCAAAAGAAATATACAGAGATTGTCATTATACTCAAACTATAATTTATAATTTATAAATTTATAGTAAAATTATAATATATAATTAATTCAGTTAGTTATCAAAAACAAAGGTTTGCAATAAAATGATTCTTCTGCATTATGGTAAGCATCCGTGTTTTTGCTGTCAGAACCATAGAAATCCGTGTTTTTGCTGAAAAAAATCTGTATGAGAAAAGTCTGGCCAAAGAGAAAAAAAAATTACAAAAAACATGGTCATTTCTGACAGTTTATTCAAAATGCACTTTGGTTTGCATCATCAACTATTGCAACTAATGAAGGTGAAACTATAAAAATGCATTTTGAATATCAGTTTATAGTTGCAAATGTGCCATTTATTTATAAGACAATCAAACACATAAGATGATCTGAAAAGACAGAAAGTTTATATCAGATTAAGACAGTCAGGAGGTGACTGCAGAATGCTTTCACTCATACACTGGTGGCCAAAAGTTTGGACCAACCAGCAATGTCAAGAAAAACTGAATTTATAAGAAAACTGTTTTGCACTTACAACTCTAAGTAAATATGAAACAATATTCAGGGAAGAAACAAATTTATTTCTGCGCTGTTGGTTTCTTATTACCTGAAATCAAAATAAGACTGGCCAAAAGTTTGGACCACATTTGTATAACATAAAGGGAAAAAAGTATTACATCATTAACTAATGAATTATTTTGATATTTGAGATCATTTTGACTCTACAATATTTGACAAACGACCTGAAATAGAATTAAATAATCTTTTAATAACATTTGGCTTAACAGCTTTCTGAATGGCTGCTATTAGTTGTTTTCGAGATTTGTACTGACTGTTTTGGTAAATTTTTTGTTCCGTGAGATGCCACACATTCTCAATAATATTGAGATCTCGATTTTCAGCAGTCCAAGCAAAAGTGGAAATGTTGTTGCTCTCAAAATAGGCTTTCACAACTCGTGCAGTATAGATTGCAGGAATGTCCTGCTGTTAAATCTTGCTTTAACTCCACTACCATCCATTTGCTGCTTAATTCGCAGTGGAACAAGTGTTTCTTTATCACGATGCTCTTATCAGGAAACACAACCAATTGTAAGTCTATGTTTTCACGCAGATGTGTCTTAGCAAACTCCAGTCTCTCCTGCATGTGTTTCTGTGTTAGTGGCAACTTTTTGGGTATAATTTCATTGGCAAAGTTCTGAGCACGTAGTTCACTGCGAATTGTTCTTCTTGAGGCAGCAAGTTGCAGATTAAGTTTGACTTGTGTGGTGTTGACTACATGCCCAGATGTAATATCATGTCTAACATGCCTCTTAATTCTTGATTTGTCTCTTTGCGTCAGTGCACAAGGTTGTCCTATTTTCGTCCTATTTTCCAATTAACATTTTTAACAATTCTGATTTGTAGCTCACACGGGAGATTTCAGCAACTTTTTTGAAGTTTGTAAATTGCTTGTTAAAATTTCTAATTCGCTCTCGTTGGCCTTCAGTTAACATTGTACAATACATAATATAGTTTTAGTGCTGAAGATGATGTTTGTGATGTTGGTCCAAACTTTTGGCCAGTCTTATTTTGATTTAAGGTAATAAAAAAGCAACAACGCAGAAATAAATTTGTTTCTTCACTGAATATTGTTTCATATTTACTTAGAGTTGTAAGTGTAAAATATTTTTAGTATAAATTCATTTTTTCTTGATTTTGCTGGTTGGTCCAAACTTTTGGCCACCAGTGTAGATGAAGGGACTCCATCAGTTACTGATTAATAGAATAATATCAATCACACACATTGCAGTTCCCCCCGATTTTTGCAGTAAATTTCTACAGTTATATTTCATTGATGCTTTAACATAAATAGCATCATTTCATCATAAACTGATCATCTTACTATGCAATTTTAACAAATTAAACATGTAAGTTTGTATAAATTATAAGAAATATTCATTAGAAAATTCACACTTCTTGGCATTGTGTCTTTCTTGCTTTGAATAAGTTTCATAGAGTGCATTCATGCACCTTCTTTGTATAAATGATAATTTAAACCTTTTTACACTGTAATACTCTCACTTTCTAATCCTTTTTTTTGCTCTACTAGCACCTTGCACACACACTAAAGTCTTGCCTATTTGCTAATTTATGTTTCTTCAGCAGTGTATGCACCTCAGAGCCCCAATGTGGCAACTGCTGGCTGGTTCGTGGGAATGATGTGTGCCATTGCCATCCTTTTGCTCATTCTCATAATTGTGTGTATTATTAAAAGAAATCGAGGAGGGAAGTATTCAGGTAGGTTGAATCTTTTAAAAAATTTTGTTACTTATTGATAATGATTAAAAAATATATATTTGAGAAAAATGTAATTAACAATGCATTTATAGTGAACGTCATTATGTTTATGCCTCACACAAGTTTTGTTTTTTTCTTAAGAAAATGGCACTTGAATAATATTAAAAATGCATATACCGGTAATAAGAAATAGAAATATTAAAGACATTAAAAAGTAAAAATATTAAATATATTAACCTGTCAAAGCTCATGAACGATCTGTCATTGCAATTACTTTGTAATGTACAGTCAACCAAAGGAAATAATCCACATGAGTTTAATACTTAATATTACACTTCATGCTAATGTGTTGTTTTAATAGATTTTTTAATTATAATTATTTAAATTTAATAATCTTAATAATGTTAACTCTAAATGTAATATTAAATTATTAAAAATAAATTAATATTGAAACGGTAAAACTTAGAGTAAAATTCAAGTGTGGATTATTTCCCTTTGATGATGACTGTACATTAAAATTGTATGTATTAAGAATATTCAAAAAACATATTTAATATTAAAACTATTCATTGATTATAAACAGGCTTTTGACACCTTTTATGAAACCCCTAGAGACATATTGGAATAACAAAAAAGACATATTGGATTACCACAAGGGGATATGCATCCAATATTTCTTTTTCGTTTGTCTTTTGTAGATTAGAGGTTCTTAATTTTTCTTGTTTATGGGCGATGGCTTATAAAATCACAGCTAGATGTGCCCACTGATCACCATTAAATTTCTTGTGTAATATAAACATTTGGCAACACAATGACAGAATACTAAGGTGGAAATATTTGAAATTCTAATACTAAGATTTTATTAAAGTAGTGTAGTCTAGGTGAAATTGAGCTCTGGTGGGTTAAAGATCATTATATATAATTAATTTCCTATTTATTTTAATATCTTAAAAGTAAAGATATCTTTCAAATCATCTTAAACGAAAAATTGGATTTTGTATTTTCATTTGCATCATTATCTTCATTCTTGTTTTTACTACTGCCTAATATATTATACAGTAGTATGTGCTTTACATGGCTTTCTCCAAGAATTTTAAACACTGTATTTGGAGATATCAGCAAAAGATATCAGTATATCTAAACAATATCCAAAGCCATATTTTTAGGAAGGTTTTTGAGGTGAGGGCTTAGAACCTTCCATTTGTGAAGAATTGAAAATGAAAAGCAAAGAAAATGTTAATTAAGAGATAGCAAGTCTGTACCTATATAAGTTTGCATCACCTTGTATACAAGTTTTATTACTGCATAGTGCGGTATGGTGGAAAGCACCCCTGGCCTTCTGTTTCAGTAAGCATTGGGATAGATGATTTTTCCATTTATTTTTCTTAAATCTGTAAAAATTTTGCATTATCATTTTTCATTACCTTCCCTATGTTATGTCTCATCACTCTTAACTTTTTTGGAGGTTTTTATTGTTATTCCTCCTCTAACTATTATTATTCCTGTGAAGTTCAATGAACCATTTGTTATGCCTTTTGAGGTAATTTCTCTGAAAGTTGTTTTCAACTGCCATTTTCATCAAAATGCTTTAATAAGCAGCAGTTAGATGGAAGAATGCTTCCATTTGATTATTATTATTATTATTATTATTATTATTATTATTATTATTATTTTATTATTATTATTACTGTTGTTATCTAATCTGATCTGCTATTTTCCTTTTCTACCATTTTCCTATGGAAGGAAAAATTAGGAAAATTAAAAATAAGGTACTGTATTCAACTGTTAAAATTTCAAAAAATCCAATATACATCTTACAGTTGCTTTTTCTTCCGAAAATTTTTTTGAAAATTTAGTGCATTGAGTTAATTTTTCATCTTTCCTTATTCTTTCTCGGTGGTCGAGAACACTAAGGCACAATTTTATAGCTTCAAGACCAGCGAGTCTTGGAGTTCAAATCCTGCTAAGAGTATGGATGTTTGTGTTTGTCCCTATAATTAACAAGCTAGGAACCCAAGCAAAGCCTCAATAGGATGTACCATGCCAAGTTAAATTTCAAATAGATCCAATGGTTTTTTAATACCCTCATCGCTGAAGAGATTAAAGAGGAATGGAAAGAAAGAAAGAATTTAGTGAATAGATAATTGAAAACTGATAACAACTAGGAATTTAAGGATCATTTTATTATAAAATGGCCAATCCTTATTTTTGTAAGGCTGTAACAAAATAAAGATAACTAACTGTAAAACCAACTCTCAATCTTCAACATATCTTCAATATATGGTTGTTGTTTCAATAAGCTTAAATAGCTATGATAAGAAATCAATAATGTCTGGATTTGATTGGGGTCCTCTTTGCAGAATATGCAGGGGAATTCTTCAAATTACGCTCAAAAATTGCATTTACTACAAATGATTATTTTTTTCATTCAGAATTTGATCTCAAATAAAGACTATTTAAAATTGATTAATGGTCTTGGTTTCTGCTATCTGCTCATCATTAATCATTTTATTTTATTAATTGAGTGTAATTTTAAATATTTTCAGTTCATGAAAAAGAAGCAGCAAGAGCCCAAGAAATGGATTATCCTGAAGATACAGGTTTCAATGAATACACTAGGCCGTGAGTATTTTGATTTGTTCTGGAAAAAATTATTCTCTATTGCAAGTTAATTTACATGTAAACTTATAATCAATATCAAGATTATCTCATAAATATATTTAATTTCTATTGATTTTATTTTATGTGATTTTTATTTTCATGAAAAAACATTAAAGGCCTGGAGATAGGAACAACGTGAAAGGAAGTAAAACATCTTTAACAAGTAGTGTTAAACCTGTGGAAAGTGATACAGACAGCATGGCAGATTATGGTGAAGGAGAAACAGGTATATGCATTAAATTAATGTGCAGAAATTTATCAGCTAAAGATTGAAAAACCTTCAAAAAATCAATATCAATGTATGCTTCATATTCATTGAACTTTTGCCAGTAGAAAGGGCAAACTTAACAATTAGAAATCAACTTTATCAAACGAGTATGTAGACAATATTATGCTTCAATATTTACAATACTTACAAGTGAAAGTGTCAGAGGATTGATCCAAAGAACCCAGATTGTAGAGATGTCTTTTTACAATTTTCAATCTTTAACTAATTACAACAATCAAAAAAGGGAGAACCTCTAATCCACAAGGAATGGATTAGAGGTTCTCCTCTTTTTGATTGTTCCATTCCACAATATTTGTTTAATCTAAAACCCAACAAAAGTCCTCCAAATACTTTAAATCAATATACCCATATGTTGGATCAAAACAATGTGAACCTTGACTTGCCACTTCATAGGACTGATTTCCACTGCTCCAACATCCAGTTGAGATGGTCTATAGATGCCACTTATTGTCTTCTTGATATGGGTCTTATCCATGGCTGCTTGACCTGAAAATCCAAGGTGATGGGCCAATGTTCTAATGGACACTAACACTCCTGAAACTCCTGACTGATGATTACCATTAGCTGTGTCTGGTTTTTCACAATTTTATGTTTCAGGATTCTGTGATTGGTCAGAGTTTTCAGTTGCCTGGAATATCAAACTTTTTGTGATTTTTGTAAAACTATTGTCCTTTCGTATAATGTAAATTTGATTGGTTTGATTTGTTTGGTATAAACGTCCTTTTCAACTGCCATGGTCATTTCAGGACGGTGTTATAGGGGCCACAAATTTTGCCTTGCAAGGGTTTTTTAACGTGCAGCCAGCAAACGACTACACGGGACCAATGGCTTTACTTCCCTTCCAAAGGAAGTGCGTGATCTCAGGATTTTCCCCCTGAAAAAATCCTTGTCGTCCTCAGCCAGGATTGAACCCGTGTCCTAGGGCAACAGAGGCGATCATGCAACCACTAAGCCTCCAAGGCCGATATGTATATTTGAACAGAGGTCTTAAAAGGATTTGCAAAAAATTCAATAAAGTAGCATTCAAAAATAATACACGTTCAGCATTCCTCTAATGTCCCTCCACCTTCCTCTTAAGCAAGATCAATGTCACAGTTGAATTTGTCCCGTATAAGTGGCAATTTCTCTGCGGGACAGTCCATTAATGTGGTATCCTACTATTACACCCTATCAACTACGCACCATGCGCCATGTTTTTTACATTGGTTTATTGCATAACTGCAGCTGATTTAAAACACATGGTCGCCATGCAAGTCCATTCATCTACAGTCAGGGGGTTCCCAATTATTTTTTTGGTAGATAGTATATAATGACTATATTTTGTAATCTCTTCAAAATGTGGAAAGAAACTAATTACACTATCTTTTTTACATAATCAGTTATGATCCAAAATAGCTTTGTCACATAATTCTCACTTTCATGTAGTCTTTTTTATTTAATTAAGATATTAGCATTTTTAAGAACATCTTTAATTTTGATTTGTAGCTAAGTATAAGGTTTTTACAAGAAATTTCTCTGTACTGATATTATTTTTTTAATGCTTCCAGGTAAATTTACTGAAGACGGGTCTTTCATTGGACAATACGGTGCCTCTAAGCGGAAAGAAAGAGAAGAAACATCTCCTGGTGCAATAGCCACGTTTGTGTAGTGAATAGAGTATACTCGTTCATTCACTCATGAAAAACATCTGTCAAGAGCCACGTTTAAAAACAGTCAAACTAATTTAAAAAAAAAAGGCAGGTGACAACTCACTGCAGACAGAAGGGGGGAGATAGGAAAAAGAAATGAAAAAGCATATTGCAGTCCAGTTTGCGAAAAAAAAATTTATATATATATATATATTCACCACAAAAAAAAATCTATATATATATAGATTTATATATATATAAATTGTTTTTGACTTGCCGTTGTTGTGACAATCGGTTCATATATGCTATTGTGATTTAATGATAGCTCTTTATTTATCATATAAATATTCACGTATCATTTTCTGACCTCCTTCTGGTAAACACCTACACCAAAAAAAAAAAAAAAAATTAAAAAAAAAAAAAAAAAAAAAAAAAAAAAAAAAAACCTCTCAACATTTGGCTTTAAAATCAATCAGGATGCTAATGATATTTTCTATCGTCCTCATTTGTTACTTGTAGCTGAATATTTTTAGCTTTGTTAAATGCTGCTTGTCATCCACCAGTGAAGACTGACTGTATTCGAAAGCATTTTCGATCTAACTGTTAAAATTTTTCATTGATGGATTAAAGTGTTGTTTTAAGAGCCACTTGATAAAGGAAAATCAAGTTTTGACATCTGTTTCAATAAAATTTTTGCCAGCATCCCAAGACGAATATCCTCGGTTCTTCGCTACAGAAGTGCAAATCCATAAATACTGAATTGGTGAATTAAAAGGAATACAAACAAAAACAAGGGATTAAAAAAAGAAAAGGATTTCATTGATTCAGTTCATCATTGCTCGTTTACACGAACGCATCACTTTTTTTGCTGCATTTTGTGGGGAAAATATTAAAAGAATCATCTTAGCCTTGACCTTGCTTTCTGCTTCTACTCTTTATGAACTTCCAAGAGAAATAAAAGAAACAAAATCAAACAGTACTTTAGTAAACATTTGTTAAAGTCACAAGTAATTACAATGTGTTTTGTTTTTCCTTTGATAAATGCATATATACATATTTTTATTAATGTGTCTTTATGGACTTGAAAGATTCTCAATTGGAAGTATAAGGATTTGGAAGGATTTAAAAATTCAAATTATATTTCATCTCATTCCCAGCTAATAAAGGCTAGTACTCTGTGTTATTATTATTATTATTATTATTATTATTATTATTATTATTATTAATTTTTACTTTGTGTACAATAATTTGGATCTGTGGTTAATTAACTGCCAGAATATCTTAACCTTCTACATTCATCGTCATAACGAAGTAAATAAAGAAAAATTATCGCCATTAATGGATGTAAATTGATGCTTGTTGCCGCAAATCTATTAACGCAGACCTGCAGCTCTTGATGTGTCTTGTGTTTGTGATACACTTAAATTGGTTGTCATAATATTCTTGGAATTTATTCTTCTATTTAGATTTAATTTTTTTTTGTTTTTTTTTTTGTTCAAACATTATGTTATTTTCCCTAAATTGCATCATTTTATCAACAGGTTGTGTTTAATTTAAATCGAGAAAACTTTATACTTTTAAGTTATCTTTTGCAGCTATTATTGATAAGAAAAAGGAAGAAACTGTATTTATAAAAATGTCTTTGTGTTATTATTTTAAAGATTCCATATTTTTACAGGGATGGTGTTATTGTACATTGAACTCTGGCTTTTGCTGTATTTCAGTCCTATTGTTTTTATTCTTTTATAATGTTTAATATGACTTAGTTTTTTTTGTTTTTTTTTAAATTTCATTCTTTTAATTGCCTTGTTATTAGCCAAGTATTGTTCCCTTTGTTCTTTTCTTTCTCCCCAGTCCACAGCTAACATTTTTCATTGTTGTTGTTAAACAGGAAACAAACAAAAAAAAAGTATCCTTAAAAGTTTTAAAGGAAAAGAAATGAACATTAAAAATTTTTTAAATAAATCAACGTTCTGCTTTGATCTACACACAGTGCCTGCTATTTAAACTGAAAAGCTAAGATATAAATATATATATAATGATGATATACAGTATATGGGTACATGAGATTTAAAAGAGTGACAGTTTTATTTGGTTTTTCTTTGCATCCGCAATAGTCCGAGCATATATGTTTATTTCATTAGTGTGCTTAAGTTTCCTTCTTCACAACTTTGCGTAGTTACAGTCAAAAAGATAAGGAAAACAAACCAGTATCTATTTAAATTATTTTAAAAGAACAAAATTACAGATTCGATTTTTCTTCTTGAAGAGAGAATAATCTTTCCATACTCAAAACCAAAACTGCCATTTATCTTTAGGAATAATCCTTTTGAAACACGGCTCATGTTTTCTTATAACATAAAAAGTCCAGCCAGCGGTCTAATGCCTTTCCATTAACTACGTTATCAAAACTGTGAAAAGCTTCCCATCCTTTTTAATTTCCCCACCACCTCAATTTTGCCAGTTAACTATATACCCTTTTGTTTGTAAATTCTTTGTATGTGTGTGTCATATATTTTTTTTATTTTTTTATTTTTTTTCGTCGCCTCTTAATTTTATAATTCTGCTGTCTCTTTTCTGTGATTTGCCAAAAGTATTCAATTATAAAACCTGTATGTGTAATAGTCTCTAGTTTGTTGTTACAAATAAAATAAAACATACGCTCTGGTTGTATATAATATTTCATCCTTGTGGGGAACAAAAAAGAACCTGAAAATATATATTTAAGGACAGAGAATGTTATGTGTAGATCACATGGACGGAATGCAAGAAAGCCAATCAACAAAGGTGGAAGAGTAGGTGGGTGGTCTTTAAATTAGCATCAAGATTCGACAACCAACTCTTATGATGGGGGAGGGATGTAAAATGAAAACATTTGTTTAATACCTTTTATGTGTATAGTCTTTTTTCACAGAGGTCGTTGTCAGAACTCATTATTTTAAGCTTGAAATCTGAAAATTCGAAATATTGATATATATATATATAGCAAAATGTTATAAGAAATTTTCTTTATCTTCATCATATTGAAAAGATCTCAACAAATCAAGAATAATGAGGGGTTTATCAGTTGTTGACATAAAAAGTCTAGCAATAATGCTGGCCTTAAGGATTGATGACCTTTATTGTTTGGTTTTCTGCAAATGCTGAAGTTAATTGTTGTATTTTTTTAATGTGGCAGTAACAACAACATTATTATGCACATTACTTGTCATTTATTTGTTAATGTTTTTACTGTCTCCCTCCCCTGATTCATTCCTCTGTGTTAATTATTCCTTATCCTGAGTGGAATTTTTGTTGAGAAGGAAAGTTATAGGAACTCTTACCTTACCTTCCCTGCCCCGACACTTTTTGATTCTTATTTCTCAAAAAAAAAAAATATAATTAAAAACTTTTCTCGTCAGAAGATCATTATTCTGTTCGTTACGTTCCCCTAAGTATTTAGTTGTTTTTCTTTTGTTTATTTTTGTGGTTACATTTTTTTGCTTTTTTTTTTTTTTTAAACAAAATGTTTCTTGGGAAACATTTAAAAAGGAACGTGACTATTTTGCAGAATGGCTGGGAGAGTGGGCGAATTTACTAAAACTTACAAAAAAAAAAGACTGTTCGACAGAAGTTGTGGTAGTATTTAATATCATCTTATCCTTTAATGTTTTATTTTTCAAATTAAGTATTGTTATATCATTGGGTCTAGTTTCTTTAGAAATCTTCTGAACTTGTTCCCTTTACTTCTTGTTTTGGACGGAGATCACCCCGAAGCGGACTGTCTCTCTTCTGTCTTTCTTTCTGTCCTTATGTTTTCTTTTACGCATTCACTGCTTTGTGATTAGTGACACAGAAACAACGAGAAGAAAACAAATGCATTTCAAACTCTTTACATACCTAAGAAAATTGATAGTGTTATTGAATGAGAGTTGTTTTGATTTTTTTTTATTCAGTCGTTTTAAGATGTTTAAAAATTACATCATTTTACTTCAATCGTCAATGTGTATAATATCTAATGTTCTTTTCTGAAAAAATCAAATATTGTTGTAGACAAACTGAAAAGAAAAAAAAAACCAAAAAAAAACAAAAACAAAGATAATATAATTTTTTTCCCTGAACCCAAAATGGTCATAAAATAGGGTATTAAAAATAAGGGTATTTTTTATTTTTTAATAATATACTTATTATTACGATTGCTATCATCTAAAATTTCCATATTGGTTTCAAATTGTTTGAAGCTGCATATTTTCTCATCCTTTAAAATTTTACTTTTAGTTATTATATCTCATATTTTGTGCTCACATTTGCGTGAACAAGACCGTTTGTAGGTCTCCTAATTATTTTCTTCATTATTTATTTATTTATTAATCTGAACTATAACGTGTTGGTTTTAAATCCTTTAAGGTTATTTATTTGTTATCTAGATTTTTATTGATGAACCCCTTCACAATTATAAATATGTGTATTTCTTTTGTATTTAAGAATTTGAAATGTTAACTTTTTTTTTTTAATAAAAGAAAGGAAAACGAATTTTGTCAAATAAAATGTTTGTCACATTCCAATGAGAGAAATTTGCATTTTGAATAGGCGAGTGTTTCCACTACAGATGCTGTATCATTTCATTGCTTTGAATAATAAAAAAAAAATAAAAAATAAAAATAAAAAAGTAAAAAAAATGAAATGAAATTTTCACATGGCGATCTTGTTTATTGAATGAAATATACTATATAAGGCAATACATAATTATAATTATACAAAAGTATGAAAATTTTTTGTGAAATATTTCAAATAAGAAAATCAAATGTATACATTATTAAGGTTTAAACTCTATATCCCATGTTTCTATGACGTTTGGCTGTTAGCTAGAATTATATTTCATGATTTGATGAAAGGTATCACAAGCAGTATGGCCAATTCCTGCTAGCTCTAATTAACGAAGGAGCATATAGCTTAAGAGTTAAACTATTGTCTCTCCAGCATATCTTGCAGAAGGTCGGAGAAATTTGATTGGCCAGGAAACAGTAGATCTTTGACGCCTTTCACTCGCTCGAGTGATCGGGATGCAGGTCGAAACAGATAAAAATAAATCTTTTCTCACACTCATCTTCAAGAAATGTCACCTCTCCTATCAGCGATTCTGTTCTGTGTACAACCTCGACAATTCCATTATAACGAACTGCTTTGCAAATACTGTGGGAATTGTCCTCATGGCATCGTCTGGGCCCACTGATACCTGTGGAAAGCACTCTCAACCATTCGGTTATTTATCCATAAGTGCGACACCCGTACGTGGCGACTGTCTTCCCAGAGGGGGATGGCACGTTCCAGCAAGACAATGCGACGTGTCATACGGCTGTAATTGTTCGGGGGTATTTGAGGAACACGACCAAGACTTCCAAGTACTACCCTGGCCCCCTAATTCCCCAGACCTCAATCCAATCGAGAACCTTTGGGATCACCTCGATCGTCATGTGCATGCTATGGAACAACCACCACGTACTCTTCAGCAGCTATAGGATGCTTTACAGTCTGCACCAGTAGAAACCTACCATAATCTTATTGACTCACTCCCAAGCCGTCTAGCTGCTGTCCGTGCCGCTAAAGGTGGTAATTCGGGATATTAGCTGGTGGTCATAATAATGTGACTCGATTCTGTATATCGCTGATGCATGCAGAATTTGGACAAAGCAGCATAGAGGTGAGATGCGAAAATCTTTAAAAATGAGCACTAACTGGAGATGAATGGAGAGTTAGCAGACTATTGAGAAAGAGTGAAAAGGCGACAGAGGAAGCAATTTCTTCACTCGGTGTGTATTGGTTTCGCTAGTGCATACCTGACAATACCCTCCAATACTATGACAATCAGAAAAACAGCAATAGTCGGCTCTTCCAAATTGAATATTTGCCACTGTGCAAGCATTGAAGAGGAGAGTTGGTAGCACTTTGCCGAAATATGAGGAGACACTGACAGATGAGTATTCTTTAAAGTATGGAGAGTAAGAAGTCGAAGAGGCAGAATTCATAAGACTATTTGTTTGTAGGCTGTCGAAGTAAAGACTGGTTTAGACCCTGACAAGTGGGTCAGAAACTTGGAAGTGTTTATTTAGAAGAATGAAAAAGTTGGAATTGAAGTTAATGTGTATTCTTTTTGAGGGATACTTAGATACTTATCCATTAAGAATTAGAATCAAAAATACTAAATGGCAATGGAGGACTGTGGTGATGATTTCATGAATTAATTGAAGCATTACTGTTCGGTTTTTCTATGCGCTTACACGATTCGAAACGTTCCGTAGTCGCGCTTACATGATATTGACTTTGGCAGGACCGTCCATATTCATGGGTGTGCGAACAGTGTGATGGCACAGTACCTTGCAATGGGTAGAAGTGGGCATTTCTACAATAAAATGTAGAAACTGCTGTGCATGTCGGATTCTTAGCTCTCCCTGGGAACAATAAGTAGTCACCAATTATTTGTTTGGTTGAGAATAATGAATCTATAATTATTTTTTGTTTACCACGCATCATTTTCCAAAAAATCCACATTTTAGCTTTTTACTTACCTATATTGCAGCACATATACTTCCAAAGCGCTATGCGACCAGTTCCTCATTCTGAAGATCTTCCTATACCTACAGCTCCAGATAAATATACTGTAGATTCAGAGGAAGAAACCTCCGATGACCCAAACCATCAAGATACTGACTTTCAACCATCTACGAGGGTGGGCTGAAAAGTAATGCCTCCATGGCTGTAACTTTTTTATTTTTTAACCGATTTTCAAAATTCTTTTTTGTATCTGATACTCACATTTCTCTTCTATGTAATGCACTATTCACTTTTCGACATAGTCCCCATCCCTTTCCACGCACTGTATCAACGCGTGACTAGTCGGGTGAACCTGTCGGAGAGGGATTCACTGATGGTGGCCCATCCAATGAGTAGCCGTGCCTGGTGTTGCTTAACTTCCCTGAAGTTGTGTTCAGTGAAGTGTGTTTGTGTTTTCTATAATCAAGCCTCTGTTATATTTCTCTGAGAAGTGGGTCTCCTACAAAAACGGTATGTGATGGACCATTTCGGTTTTAATATATGAATCAAACACCTTTTGTTTATACAGAATTATATAGTTTCATCTAAAGGACAGAAAAATAGTTCAAATTTGTTGTACAGTGTAATCAAATTCCTCCCATAACTGCTGAAGCATATCTGGAGTCACTTCACGAATGGCGGCTGTTATTCGAATTTTTAACTCCTCCAGATTTGCCGAAAAGGGGGCACAAAAACACGGTTTCCTCCAGAGAAAAGAAGAAGTCATAAACAGTGAGGTCTGGAGATCGAGGTGGCCACAAAAAGGCTTTTTGTTGTGCATTCGCCATCTTGACACTAACTGACGGGACCTCCCTACGTCTTCCAGATGCACCCTTACAGACCTGTACAGGCATTGAACGAAAGCTTGACGTTCCCCTCTTTCAAATGGTGTGCGGTTCATTAATCTGCGACTAACAGTTGCCGAGCTATTGAATTGTGATGAACCTTTATGTTACACCCTGTACCTGCACACGGCTGATTTTACCTCTTCATCCGAACCAAAGTGTTGGCTTCCTAGGAATTTTTTCATTGTTCCAAAGAGATGATAGTCACATAGTGTGAGGTGTGGACTGTACGGTGGATATTTGAGCAATTCCCAACCAAATTCCTCAGGTGGTTTCACGAACACAAGCCTCCACATGGGGACGAGCATTGTCGTGAAGAAGTCTGACATTTGCAGCCAGACAATCAACATCATACATCTCCAACATTTCCCTGTGGATTTCATTCCCATTTTTTCGTTTGGCCCACAAAACGGATTACACCTCGCTGTTCTTCAAAGGTTGACGATGCTAGCAAACGCGCCATCTTTACTCAGTAGTTATCGGTCTTCCGCTAGGGCAAAGATCAACTTTGAAGATCCGCACCAAAATAGTATTCCATAAAAAATTGTTGTGCGTTACTTTTTGATCCTTCCTCGTACATTAAGTCAAATAATTTAATACTGGGTATTTTTCATTTAAACAGCACGCGTAAAATGTATGAAAAAAATGTTTGCTGTAAGATATTTAACAATGTACCTAATTGTCACAGAGTTTCAGCTCCATCTGTTAGCCAGTTTTGGTTTAGTCGTCCAAAAGTATGGTCTCTGGTGTTTGAAATGGATACAAATATTGAACAAAGAGTTTGCATCAAATTTTGTACTGCAAACGAAATTTCTGTGCTGAAACATTGGAAAAAATTAGATTTATGAAAGGACAATGCTTGGATTTTGCACCACGATAATGTGCCATTACACATATCGAACCTTTTACGCGAATTTTGACCAAAAACTCAACGAATATCATCGACGAAGCACCTTATTCTCCATGTATGGCTTCGCATGGCATTTTCCAGTTCCCCGAAGCACATTCACGGATGCTACTTTCATTATACTCAGTGCTTATGGCGGAAGCTGGACAATCTTGGTCTACGGGAAGAATACCACAATGAGAGTCAGGAACTGAAGAACACATTTAAGCGGATGTGCGCCTTGGCTCTAATGCCATTAGATAAAGTCGATGATTTATGGTGCTATATTCATGCTGAGGCTCCTAGCCCTGAAACAGTACCAAATATTGAACGACTTTTAGATTATTTCGTCGAAAATTGGATTGATGAAAATAGCCGTTTTCCACGAGAATTATGGAACCATTACAAAAATTTTGGTGCAAGAACTAATAATGGGTTTGAAGCTTTTCATCGCAGTTTGAAGAAATCAATAAAAGAATTCCATCCTAATATTCATGCATTCATCGATGCAATTAAACAGAAGCAAATTGATTATGAGATGAAGCTAGCAAGCATTGCTGCCGCTCACAGACTATCAAAAGGATAGTAAAAGATGCCATTGTTATCAAATATGCCGAACTCAATCGGCGTTATCAATCTTATACTCGTATGTATGAAAATTCGCCACAAACAGTAAAGGATGCCATTGTTCTTTTAAATCGAGTTGCACATAATAATGTTCCTTCATTTTATTAAATATTGAATAAAACTGTTTTACATTGTTATCGGTCTATTATTTATGTGAGTTTATTTTTACATTTTATTTACTGTTTATTTACTCATCAAGCCAAGCAAGTTACTTACAAAAAATATTCGCCTTAATAAGAGGAGTCTCCACATGCCAAGTTTTTTCAGTTTGGTTCGCTTGTATGAACATTATAGTCATTTCATTTTTTCATTTTTAGAAAATTATCTCTAACTAGGCTTAACCATTTATCATAAAAATACGTCAAGGCACAGTTTATGGTACCCTCTAACTATGTATTAATTTCATTTGATTCTGGTTGTTGCCGTTTCGGAGGAGATAGCTACACAAAATTGGTCTTATACGCACAAAATTTTTCAAAATTTCAACATATCTTTTCGAATCATGGGCTTTCGATTCAGATAAGAAAGGTGGGTGTTGGGGGAGGTTATTCACGAAAGGGGGGAATTATTGCCGACAAACTAACCCTATCGGCCCATTGAAAGTCGACCGATTGCGCATCGACTGAATGGGAGTCGACCGAATGGAATATAACCCTTCTTTCGATGTCTTGAAGCAAAAATTGGCCATTCATCACTTTGTGTAGTTTAGCGGTCGCCGATTCTTCTATTTACTTGCTTACCATTTGTTCAATACAGCACGGAGCTAAAGGAGTGCTTCCTTTGCCGTCTTTCACTCTTTCTCAATAGTCTGCTAACTCATTATCTCCAGTTACTGATCATTTATAAAGAATTTCGAGAAATTGTTAAGTACTAAGAATTCTCTTTTCTAATAAAAGCCTGAATAACAGGAATTCTATGCATTGTTACAAATTGAAACTTATCTATATTGCACAAACTTTGCCTTGCATTGTAAAACCTGCAACGTATGCATCCGAATTTGTTTCAAATAAATTTGGATTTTCAGTATCTATTTCAGTATCTATTTTATAGAGTTATTAGATCTGAGTCAAAAGAAGACTTAGCAACTGCTTCGAATTCAGGTTGGCGATGAAAGTTCATCATTATCCTTTTCACAGTTTCCTACTGACCAGGATAAAATAACATTTGTGGCCATAAGTTGATTTGCTTGGCAATTGTTTTACCCTTAGCAACACACGCGCAAGATATGTGATAAGCTGAGGCCGCGCTGAAATGCATTGTTATAGCAGCACAAACAATCAAAAAACGTATAAGGATAAGAAGTGAAGACTGTGTTTATATCACGTGATTAAAGCTGCCCGATCATCAAACGGGGGCTTCTCTGCAACACACATTTCCCGCCAGACTTGGGCGGCGCCACTTACGTCTACGCGAGCCGTTCCTTCTTATCCTTATACGTTCTTTGGGGCAGCATCATCTGGTTAATATTGGCCAATCACACGTTAGCCTATTCCAGCAGTTGTAGGATCGGCGATTATGCGTGCATTTGCCCCTTTTTGAGGCCAGGATCGGGAAACATGCTGTTTTGCGTTTTTACCGCTTGGCGCGCTACTTCATGACATGTTTAATGAATTGTCTGCATTACTGCGTGTAGTTTTTTTTTTTCAGTTTTAATCATGCTTCATCGATTTACAGCTCTTTTTCGACGAATAAAATGTAATTTTTGATCATTAAAATAATTTTATATATTAATACCATAGTTTCGTTCAAAAAAACGTAATTTCATATTGAAAAATAAACATTCACATCAATAAAATAATAGTTCATATCAACAGAATAATCTTTCACATAACACGTAGCTTCACGTCATCAAAATGTAAATTCGTTTCAATAAAACGTAATTTTATTTCAAGAAAATGTAACCTAAACTGATCTTCTTATTCAGCACTTTCTTATGAAAATACAAATCATTGTCATATAGTAAGAAAAAAGTGAGTGCTCAATTATGCACTGTTATATTATTCTTATTGTATCTTATTTGTAATACTTTTGTTTATTTTCGAAATAAAATTATATATAGTTTCATTATAATTCAATGTATGAATAATTTGAATTTTTTTTACTGTTACTATAATTTTTCAATAAGAATCTGCTGAGTAAGAAAATCAGTTTAGATTACATTTAATTAAAAATGTTACACTTAATAAAAGTCACTGGTTTTATTGAAACGAATTTACATTTTTATGATGTGAAACTACTTTTTATTGATATGTAAAATTATTCTATTGATGTGATATGTAAATGAAACTACATTTTTTTTTGAACGAAACTATATTTTATTGATATGAAAAATTATTTTAACGATCGAAAATTACAGTTTATTCATCGAAAAAAAGCTGTAAATAAAATCCCCATCGCTCTTTACATGACTCATAACATTTCAAGACAGTGGAGGATTATTAAGATGGTTAAGCCCCATTTGGTCGCCTCCCATTTGATCGCCTGTTCTTTATTCAGCCCATAGGGCCTTAATGAGCCACGGTAATAAAATGTATTATTCTGCATGTGTTACTTAATTACATGTTGATGCCTTATTAATAGAGGTGTGCGATGGTTTAAAAACCACCATCGATGGTATGAACCATCATCGAAACACAATCGATGGGTACAGGAATACCATCGATGGTTCTTTTAATTTCTTTATCTCAATAAAATAGCATAAAATCACATAGATAAAGCTTAGACTACAACAGACATTTTATTACTGATAATTTGACAAATGTAAAAGTTGAGTTTAACAAAATTTATGCAAGACATTCAAAGGCATCGATTGTAAAACCAACAATTTGTCCAAATGCTTTGCACTTAACATGGTCCTTTTTTTTTCAATGGTGCAACCTGCTTTTGAAAAAAGTCTTTCTGCAGGCACAGATGTTGCTGGTGGCGTTAAAAATCTCTGGGCCATCATTCTAAATTATGGTCAATAAAAAATTCAGCCAATTAGGTCAAATCTAGAACTTGGAAATGGTTTTAATTTACTTCTTAAATTAAACTAACCACATTGAATTCTTTTTGAATTTTTTATATTAAAAATACCATATTTATTCTCAATGAAAATGAGGAATAAATATGATATTTTGATATATGATTTTTATTTTAAATATTATTAATTAATAATTTTTGGCTTTATTAGTTTTTGTTTAAATACAGTTAGTTAATAGAAAGTCTTAGTGGATGCAAGCGACGAAATGGGAGGTGATCAAATGGGTCAGGTCAAACGTCCAAATGGGAGGCGACCAAATGGCGCTGAAATGGCGTTCAAATGGGAGGCGACCAAATGGGGCTTCACCATTAAGATATCCTAACAAAAACTTTGTTATTATAGCTATTATAGTGGAAGTGGTTACTGAATTTGTAAATGAAGCGATTCCATATTTCATTTCTGAAAGAAAAACACTCGCAATTTTAAAAACTCTCGTATATAATTTGTGAAGCTACTAATCATAGTAATATAAATAATCATTTTACTAAATAAGCTAATAATCATTTCACTAAATTATTAAAGCCTTTACTAGATAATTATGCAAAAAAAATGACAGAAAAATACAATATTGTTAAAAATATAAAAAGCAAGCCTTTAAAACAGAAAAATTTTGAAACTTTTATTTTTATTTTTCATAAACATTATTATATACATAGTTATTTATTATATCAAGAACAGATGAAAGGGAGGGGAGGGGCAATATATCAAGTTATATTGCTCCAATTCCATCCATCCCTTGATACAATTTTTATTTGATTTTGTATACTTTTATAACTATAAATTGTAATAAAAATTACGTTTTCAAGTTAATTTATGAATTACAAAGTTCATTTCCTGAAACAAAGTAATAAAAGTGATTAAATACTATATATTTTATTATTTTCGCACACTTTCGTAATAGAAACAATATTAAGATTATGTCATGAAATCGAGACATATGCCGGCGGAATCTTACAACTCGAGTTTCCCTACTTTTATACCGAATGCACAGGCCTTTTACTATCTCGTAGGCCGTGGCCGTGGTTTTAGCAATTCCGCCGTGTTGTTGTAGAGGGAGCTGTTGTGGAATAAATATACGCAGGAAACACGAACTCGCGGAGTAGAAACATTTATTGGTGGTAATAACAGTTTACTACTCAATTATTATTTACTTCGTTTTCTTAATATTTATAAAATGCTTTTTTCCCAAAATGCCCTTGGCTGTCTTAAAACTGTCATGGGAATGGTTGCATTGTCCGCTTCATAAAAAAAAAAAATTATCTACAATAAGAGGGCACATAAAAATATTTTTAAAAAACAGAAGATATTTCTTGGAGAGATAAAATTTCTTACAATTTTGGCTTATACCGTGTCCATAGCAAATAACTTGTAGAAAATCTGAGGGTGAGTAAAAAAACTGCTACTCCTTATGAAAATAGGCACTTCTGATAACAAATTTTAAAATCCAATGATGAGATGAAAACATGATGATAACATGTTCATGAAGAAACAATTTTGAATTTTGAAAATGAGTCGAAAATAAAATTCCAATCATAAAAAAAAATAATGAAGATACAAACAATGAGAAATGTTATATATAAAAATAACTTTAACGTTTTCGAGTGTTCCCGACACTCATCTTCATAAGTTACAACCAGAGACAAATGAAAGAAAGAGACTGGCAGTGCCGTATTCATTTCGCTGAGCGCTACTGGTACCAGCGGAAGTGCAGCATTCGCCATGTTACGATTGGCAAAAACCTAAAGCGGCATA
>JAHWFO010043799.1:1697162-1716462 GCA_023313115.1 Rhysida immarginata
GTTGCACGCAAACATTTTCGATGTATAGCGATAGTTTATATTTTTTTAATTCGTGTATTAATTTTTTAATTATTTCAATTTCTTGATTTTAAATTCTACACCATTTTCAATTTGCTTATCAAGTTTTAAAATTTTCTTATAACTTTTAGCATTATTTTGTGACGACACGTGAGTAATATTTTAATAGATATTTCACACGTCTCGTCACTACAAACATGCAAGCAGACGCTCACATGTTTGTGTTAGCTATAAACCAAATGATAATGAACGCAAAGCAATAATAAAAGAGGAATGAAATTATTACAGCTGGGTGTGAGAAATAAAAAGAATTATATTCTAGTGCTGGTTAAGAAAAAAAAAGGAAATATTGCTGGCTGAGTAAAAGAAAGACAATGAGTCATGGGAAATTAAAGTAATAATAATAATAGAGATTGGAAGTTGTATTTAATAATGAATTGAAAGGAAAGAAAACAAAATAGAAAAGGACACACTCAGAAAGAAGATGAAATATGTAATTGGCACAACGCAATAATATTAGTGTCATTGATAAGTTCAAAATAGTTTTCCTTTTTTATATTTGTGTAATATGTAAGTGAACTTAAAACTTTATTAAACAATAAAAGGGTATTTCATACATGGAGACAAAGGGTATATGAAAATCGAAGAAGGTACTAGAAGGTTAGGGTTAATGAAAGGGATTAGGGAGAGATTAAGCTGAAGCAAGTGGAAACAATACATGTACTTAAAAAGGTAGGTGAGAAGTTGCCAGGGCAACTGCTAACATCGAACTGAAATTTCAGGAAGTAAATGGGGCTAACAATAAAATCAAGGTCAAGGGATTAATCAGGAATTTTTTTGGGTAACTCCGTTCGGTCGACTCTCAATTAGTTGTCAATGGGCCGATAGGGTTGGTTTGTCAGCATTACTTCCCCCATTTCATGAATGACCTCACCCGAACCCACCTACCCTTTATGGTCTGAAAACGCTTCCGGGTTGGGAAAGAAACACCACCTTTCTTGGAAAACTTAGAACTAATAAAAAACTCTTTCACCACAACGATTATAGATTGAAAAAATACAACCTGATACTGGAAGTACTTTTCGGAAGCAATTGCTTCCATCATTCAGCAGCCCAGGAGCACCTCACGGAATCTGAGAGAACTGCCTGTGTCTTGAAACAGCTGAGTATATATAAGGAACAACGACCAATAAAAGAAAAACATAAAAATCATTTTCTCTGATTGGTTACTGTTAAAAAAAAACAACAGAAACATATCGTCGATTGCTCAGGATATTTCAAGATAAAGCAAACAATCTTGGTTTGAACTTTAATCCATCCAGTATTCAAATGGACTTCGAACAATCCATGATCACGGCAGTTAGGACCATCTTTCCCAACATTAACATTCACGGATGCTACTTTCATTATACTCAGTGCTTATGGCGGAAGCTGGACAATCTTGGTCTACGGGAAGAATACCACAATGAGAGTCAGGAACTGAAGAACACATTTAAGCGGATGTGCGCCTTGGCTCTAATGCCATTAGATAAAGTCGATGATTTATGGTGCTATATTCATGCTGAGGCTCCTAGCCCTGAAACAGTACCAAATATTGAACGACTTTTAGATTATTTCGTCGAAAATTGGATTGATGAAAATAGCCGTTTTCCACGAGAATTATGGAACCATTACAAAAATTTTGGTGCAAGAACTAATAATGGGTTTGAAGCTTTTCATCGCAGTTTGAAGAAATCAATAAAAGAATTCCATCCTAATATTCATGCATTCATCGATGCAATTAAACAGAAGCAAATTGATTATGAGATGAAGCTAGCAAGCATTGCTGCCGCTCACAGACTATCAAAAGGTAATGCTAAATATGCCGAACTCAATCGGCGTTATCAATCTTATACTCGTATGTATGAACATTCGCCGCAAACAGTAGAGGATGCCATTGTTCTTTTAAATCGAGTTGCACATAATAATGTTCCTTCATTTTATTAAATATTGAATAAAACTGTTTTACATTGTTATCGGTCTATTATTTATGTGAGTTTATTTTTACATTTTATTTACTGTTTATTTACTCATCAAACCAAGTAAGTTACTTACAAAAAATATTCGCCTTAATAAGAGGAGTCTCCACATGCCAAGTTTTTTCAGTTTGGTTCGCTTGTATGAACATTATAGTCATTTCATTTTTTCATTTTTAGAAAATTATCTCTAACTAGGCTTAACCATTTATCATAAAAATACGTCAAGGCACAGTTTATGGTACCCTCTAACTATGTATTAATTTCATTTGATTCTGGTTGTTGCCGTTTCGGAGGAGATAGCTACACAAAATTGGTCTTATACGCACAAAATTTTTCAAAATTTCAACATATCTTTTCGAATCATGGGCTTTCGATTCAGGTAAGAAAGGTGGGTGTTGGGGGAGGTTATTCACGAAAGGGGGGAATTATTGCCGACAAACTAACCCTATCGGCCCATTGAAAGGCGACCGATTGCGAGTCGACCGAATGGAGTATAACCCTTCTTTCGATGTCTTGAAGCAAAAATTGGCCATTCATCACTTTGTGTAGTTTAGCGGTCGCCGATTCTTCTATTTACTTGCTTACCATTTGCTCAATACAGCACGGAGCTAAAGGAGTGCTTCCTTTGCCGTCTTTCACTCTTTCTCAATAGTCTGCTAACTCATTATCTCCAGTTACTGATCATTTTTAAAGATTTTCGAGAAATTGTTAAGTACTAAGAATTCTCTTTTCTAAGAAAAGCCTGAATAACAGGAATTCTATGCATTGTTACAAATTGAAACTTATCTATATTGCACAAATTTTGCCTTGCATTGTAAAACCTGCAACGTATGCATCCGAATTTGTTTCAAATAAATTTGGATTTTCAGTATCTAGAGTTATTGGATCTGAGTCAAAAGAAGACTTTGCAACTGCTTCGAATTCAGGTTGGCGATGAAAGTTCATCATTATCCTTTTCACAGTTTCCTACTGACCAGGATAAAATAACATTTGTGGCCATAAGTTGATTTGCTTGGCAATTGTTTTACCCTTAGCAACACACGCGCAAGATATGTGATAAGCTGAGGCCGCGCTGAAATGCATTGTTATAGCAGCACAAACAATCAAAAAACGTATAAGGATAAGAAGTGAAGGCTGTGTTTATATCACGTGATTAAAGCTGCCCGATCATCAAACGGGAGCTTCTCTGCAACACACATTTCCCGCCAGACTTGGGCGGCGCCACTTACGTCTACGCGAGCCGTTCCTTCTTATCCTTATACGTTCTTTGGGGCAGCATCATCTGGTTAATATTGGCCAATCACACGTTAGCCTATTCCAGCAGTTGTAGGATCGGCGATTATGCGTGCATTTGCCCCTTTTTGAGGCCAGGATCGGGAAACATGCTGTTTTGCGTTTTTACCGCTTGGCGCGCTACTTCATGACATGTTTAATGAATTGTCTGCATTACTGCGTGTAGTTTTTTTTTTTCAGTTTTAATCATGCTTCATCGATTTACAGCTCTTTTTCGACGAATAAAATGTAATTTTTGATCATTAAAATAATTTTATATATTAATACCATAGTTTCGTTCAAAAAAACGTAATTTCATATTGAAAAATAAACATTCACATCAATAAAATAATAGTTCATATCAACAGAATAATCTTTCACATAACACGTAGCTTCACGTCATCAAAATGTAAATTCGTTTCAATAAAACGTAATTTTATTTCAAGAAAATGTAACCTAAACTGATCTTCTTATTCAGCACTTTCTTATGAAAATACAAATCATTGTCATATAGTAAGAAAAAAGTGAGTGCTCAATTATGCACTGTTATATTATTCTTATTGTATCTTATTTGTAATACTTTTGTTTATTTTCGAAATAAAATTATATATAGTTTCATTATAATTCAATGTATGAATAATTTGAATTTTTTTTACTGTTACTGTAATTTTTCAATAAGAATCTGCTGAGTAAGAAAATCAGTTTAGATTACATTTAATTAAAAATGTTACACTTAATAAAAGTCACTGGTTTTATTGAAACGAATTTACATTTTTATGATGTGAAACTACTTTTTATTGATATGTAAAATTATTCTATTGATGTGATATGTAAATGAAACTACATTTTTTTTGAACGAAACTATATTTTATTGATATGAAAAATTATTTTAACGATCGAAAATTACAGTTTATTCATCGAAAAAAAGCTGTAAATAAAATCCCCATCGCTCTTTACATGACTCATAACATTTCAAGACAGTGGAGGATTATTAAGATGGTTAAGCCCCATTTGGTCGCCTCCCATTTGATCGCCTGTTCTTTATTCAGCCCATAGGGCCTTAATGAGCCACGGTAATAAAATGTATTATTCTGCATGTGTTACTTAATTACATGTTGATGCCTTATTAATAGAGGTGTGCGATGGTTTAAAAACCACCATCGATGGTATGAACCATCATCGAAACACAATCGATGGGTACAGGAATACCATCGATGGTTCTTTTAATTTCTTTATCTCAATAAAATAGCATAAAATCACATAGATAAAGCTTAGACTACAACAGACATTTTATTACTGATAATTTGACAAATGTAAAAGTTGAGTTTAACAAAATTTATGCAAGACATTCAAAGGCATCGATTGTAAAACCAACAATTTGTCCAAATGCTTTGCACTTAACATGGTCCTTTTTTTTTCAATGGTGCAACCTGCTTTTGAAAAAAGTCTTTCTGCAGGCACAGATGTTGCTGGTGGCGTTAAAAATCTCTGGGCCATCATTCTAAATTATGGTCAATAAAAAATTCAGCCAATTAGGTCAAATCTAGAACTTGGAAATGGTTTTAATTTACTTCTTAAATTAAACTAACCACATTGAATTCTTTTTGAATTTTTTATATTAAAAATACCATATTTATTCTCAATGAAAATGAGGAATAAATATGATATTTTGATATATGATTTTTATTTTAAATATTATTAATTAATAATTTTTGGCTTTATTAGTTTTTGTTTAAATACAGTTAGTTAATAGAAAGTCTTAGTGGATGCAAGCGACGAAATGGGAGGTGATCAAATGGGTCAGGTCAAACGTCCAAATGGGAGGCGACCAAATGGCGCTGAAATGGCGTTCAAATGGGAGGCGACCAAATGGGGCTTCACCATTAAGATATCCTAACAAAAACTTTGTTATTATAGCTATTATAGTGGAAGTGGTTACTGAATTTGTAAATGAAGCGATTCCATATTTCATTTCTGAAAGAAAAACACTCGCAATTTTAAAAACTCTCGTATATAATTTGTGAAGCTACTAATCATAGTAATATAAATAATCATTTTACTAAATAAGCTAATAATCATTTCACTAAATTATTAAAGCCTTTACTAGATAATTATGCAAAAAAAATGACAGAAAAAATAAAAATTTTTTAAAATTAAAAACGCAAGGCTTTAAAACAGAAAAATTTTGAAACTTTTATTTTTATTTTTCATAAACATTATTATATACATAGTTATTTATTATATCAAGAACAGATGAAAGGGAGGGGAGGGGCAATATATCAAGTTATATTGCTCCAATTCCATCCATCCCTTGATACAATTTTTATTTGATTTTGTATACTTTTATAACTATAAATTGTAATAAAAATTACGTTTTCAAGTTAATTTATGAATTACAAAGTTCATTTCCTGAAACAAAGTAATAAAAGTGATTAAATACTATATATTTTATTATTTTCGCACACTTTCGTAATAGAAACAATATTAAGATTATGTCATGAAATCGAGACATATGCCGGCGGAATCTTACAACTCGAGTTTCCCTACTTTTATACCGAATGCACAGGCCTTTTACTATCTCGTAGGCCGTGGCCGTGGTTTTAGCAATTCCGCCGTGTTGTTGTAGAGGGAGCTGTTGTGGAATAAATATACGCAGGAAACACGAACTCGCGGAGTAGAAACATTTATTGGTGGTAATAACAGTTTACTACTCAATTATTATTTACTTCGTTTTCTTAATATTTATAAAATGCTTTTTTCCCAAAATGGCCTTGGCTGTCTTAAAACTGTCATGGGAATGGTTGCATTGTCCGCTTCATAAAAAAAAAAAATTATCTACAATAAGAGGGCACATAAAAATATTTTTAAAAAACAGAAGATATTTCTTGGAGAGATAAAATTTCTTACAATTTTGGCTTATACCGTGTCCATAGCAAATAACTTGTAGAAAATCTGAGGGTGAGTAAAAAAACTGCTACTCCTTATGAAAATAGGCACTTCTGATAACAAATTTTAAAATCCAATGATGAGATGAAAACATGATGATAAGATGTTCATGAAGAAACAATTTTGAATTTTGAAAATGAGTCGAAAATAAAATTCCAATCATAAAAAAAAATAATGAAGATACAAACAATGAGAAATGTTATATATAAAAATAACTTTAACGTTTTCGAGTGTTCCCGACACTCATCTTCATAAGTTACAACCAGAGACAAATGAAAGAAAGAGACTGGCAGTGCCGTATTCATTTCGCTGAGCGCTACTGGTACCAGCGGAAGTGCAGCATTCGCCATGTTACGATTGGCAAAAACCTAAAGCGGCATATATTCTCAATGTAATTTCAGCTGTTTTTAGTAGATGATTTCTGGAAGTATTAGTAAGTTTAAACTGTTTTCTGATTTAAAAAAAAAAACAAACTTTATTGCATTAACTAACGATAACGTATACTTTTAATAACTCCAAATAACTGATTCAATACCTAACGAATTTTTAAAAGACAAATATTTTAAAATTTTAAATTAAAAGAAAAGGAAGAAATAATTCTCAGTTCAATAAAACAATCAATTTATTAATCCACATATTGTAATAAGCAATTGTTTGCGATTGTTTCACATCGGCTTTGGTACTCAGTGGTTGCGTTATCGCCGCCTTTGACGCCCGAGGACGCGGGTTCGACTCCGGCCGAGGACGACGAGGATTTTTTCAGGGAGAAAATCCTGAGATCACGCACTCCCTTCGGAAGGGAAGTAAAGATGTTGGTCTCGTGTAGTCGTTTGCCAGCTGCACGTTAAAAAACCCTTGCGAGGCAAACTTTGCCGCCCCTATAACCCTGTCCTGAAATGACCATAGAAGTTGAAAAGGATGTTAATACTAGTAACAAACCAAACCAAACCGATTGATTCACATGCATTGCCTCGGGCGATCAGCCGTTTCTTGCCAATCCCAATATGGCGGCGCGAAGGCACCACTAGAGGGGAGGTCACTGCCAGTCTCTTCCTTTCATTTGTCTCTGGTTACAACGGAGAGAAGTGATACAATAAAAAGAAAAAAAATAATTAAAAGAGAAAAAACAGGAAGTCAATTGTTAGCTGGACGAATACCATCAGAAATGACGAACAAAACAGAGTCACTGGTGAATCGTGCAGGTCCTCCAATACTCTTCCGAGATGGTGCTCGAGAAGAAAGTGAAGTATGTATGTATCCATATATTAAGTTTTACTGTTAGGTTTCAAGTTATCTCTTAACTTTTGATTTCTTTGTATATGAAGTGTATTGAATTTTTGTGCTTTAACCATGACAATGCTCCAGCACATGCAACTATAAAATGCATTGGAGCATGTGTCTGTTGCAAACCTGCAACAAAATAATACTTTGTGGTACGAGGTTCTCCCTCATCCTGCATATTCACCAGACTTGGCCCCAACCGATTTCCACATGTTTCGTTTCCTTGTTTCTGGTGTCTTTTTCTTTCCATCAAATTCGACCAATACTTATGAAATAACCCAATTCGCTACTTTCAGTTTTGGTGGCGTCGCCCTTGTGTCATTTACTTAAACGGAGCTAAGTAGGATTCGCCCTAGTTTAAATAAGGCTCAACATGTTGTTGCAGCTAAAGAAATGAAAGGAAAAAGTAACAAATACTGCCGTGTTTAAGGCTGCAAATCAAAAACGATGTTACATGCAGTAAGATTATATTTTTTTTCTCAAAAAATAAAGCCTTTAGAAAAAGTTGGGAAGTAAAACTTACAATGGGGAAAAAAGCCGCAGATACAATGAGTATCAACACAATTTTTTTCCATCACCACCTTGTAAAAGATGGAAAATATTTACATATTTTAACATACACTACTAATAAAATGAAATAATATTTATTTATTTATTTATTTATTTATTTAATAAAGTTAAGATAAAACTACGCCCAGCTGGCACCAGTATGGTCACTGACCACCGAGTTAGGTCCCAGCGGGTGCGACAATATAACAAAATATAAGTAAAAATTGGTTGGTAGAAAATATTATGTTAACACTTAAATGTTAACAAAAACTAAATTAGTAAAATGAGAACAAAGACCATGTGACATAACAATCGCAAACTGTAATGAAGTTACCTATAATTTCGTTATGGGTTATCCTATTCCTTACTTATCGATATAAAAATAACCGTACAAGTTGTTATATCTCATAAAATATTCAAAATTTGCTTTTTGAAGTTTGTTTCACGTACAATACGTTTACATGCACGTTATTTTACGGTAAAATCACTATCATTGTTAGCTGCATTAGTTTTGATAACTTTATTTTGTTTGTGGGTCATTAATAAGCAAAAAATTAGGTCCTTTATTATTAGGAAGAATTTTCATTTTGAATCTACTTTTTCATATTTAATCAACAAATAACTTTCCAACTAAGAAATATAATTTTTTAGGTATGTCAGCATTAAAACGAAAGTTGAAATCAAGTGCTATTCCTAACAGCTGCTTGTCACATCGACCACTTGAAAAATATACCATCATACAGAAAAATATCACACAGTGTAATATTCAAGGCATGTTGATGGAAAACGGATCCTACTTTCGCCGCTATTTTTCAAAATTAGCAGCGCCCTCTATATTCACTGAAAGTAGCGAATACAGTTGGCTTAGCCAAAATATTTTCATTAGATTTTAAAAATAGAGTTCTTTTATTAATCTTTTGTCTTGATACTTTTTCTTTTGTTAAAATTTTGATATTAACAAACAAAGGGACGAGTTTGTCTTTGTTACAATGAACTGCTAAATGATTATTTGAATATCATTCATTGGATATATATATATTTATTTTATATATATACTTTTTTACAATTTTGACATGGAATTTCATGTACCACATTATTATTATTATTCTGCCAAAAATTTTTGTTTATTGATTTAATTTTTTTACTGATTTCTCCAGTGAAGACTGTGAAAGAATAATACTTCTATCAACAATTTCGTGACTATTATTTAATTAAACTATTCGATTTCTTTTTATATTCCATATTACTTCTAAAGGTTAATTAATAAACAATGATATTCTGTATTTTAAGATATAAAACAAACCTCTAAATTATTCTTATATTAATTTGGCTCCGCTGTTTACGTTAGCTTGAATGGAGAATACCTACCTCAAAATCACACACTATCGGAACACGTCCTCCACTGGTATAAATGGACAGGCAATTACGGATCTCTCAAACGGACGGAAATGAAGCTGAGACCCATGGATTTCAAGACTAAATAAAACCCTTTAGCACAAAACTGACGACCTTGCATAACTGAAAATAAAAAAAATCATTTGTGTCTGAAATTAATAACCAATATTCTTAATGTTTGCTATTTTGATTAAATTAAATAATAAATGAAATGCACAAACATAATTTTTTTATTAAATTAAATACTCCATTAATTAAGAATAATTGTTCGGGGTTTGCACATAACAATAGCATATTTTAAATTCAAAACCTACAAAATTAATAGCTAATGTATATTTATAAGGAGTTCAAAAACTAGTGAAGAAAATCAAATATAAACTTAACAATAAATCTCTAATCACATCAGTGTATTTTGGCTGATACAGAGAAAAAACACATAACAACATGCAACAGTCAAATTTAAAGGAAACCAAAGTCTAAAAGCGCCAATGGTCACTGATCGGTAGGGAGCCAATGAGCTTGAGAAAACTTCAGTCATATTTCCATTGATTCGTACTAATGTACCTATTCTCTGACGGTAAAGCAATTCCAAACCATCACTCATATGATTCAGTGGGTGACTGGTGTCTTGGATGACATCTGTGACCAACTGGACGACGAATCAAAGGGGCAAAACTCTGATTCATCGCTCCCAAAATTTCTGGCTCAATCCTTTGGAGTCCAGTGCTCAATGTGCCCTTGCAAATTGGAGTCTAGCCATTCATTTATTTTGAGTGAGAGGTTTTTTTGCAGGCCGCCTTTCTGTCAAATTAGCATCATTTAGGCGTTGTTTTGTAGTGCTGACACTGACAAATGCTCCTACAAAATTAATTAATGCTTCTTCATTTCTTGATTGAGTTGTACCGCAGTCTTTCTAGGATCAGCAGTAGATCACCTTCTCAGCACCCTATCTTCATGATCTGGGCGACCAGATTTTGGAGCTCGTTTTATATCCATTATATTCGTGACAGCACTCCTTTTCACACCAAATTGTTCAGATACATTTTGATGAATATGATTGGTTGGTTGGTTGGTTTGTTAGAAATTTGGCGTCGACTACTTAGGTCATTTTGCGCCTTTTACACAAGTTATATCTGTACGCAGCCCGGGACAAACACAAACTTCCATGCCCACGGCGGGATTCGAACCCACGACCAGGCGGACTCGAGAACTAGAAAGCCTACGTCCTAACCCTCTCGGCCACCTGGCCGGCTGATGAGTATGACAGAACTCCTTTTCACACTCTTGTTCTTAGCATCAGCAATACGTTTATTGACTAGAGAAAAAATGTATGGTCGGCTGGAGATGTTTTCTCATATGCAAATTACCTCTTACACAAAGTTTATGCAAATGATTAGATCATTCCACACACAAAACAGGGGATAATGTTTGTTGGCCAGTTATAACAAATCTTAACAAAACATTTCTCATAATTCGTTGTTTCATTATTATACATGTAGGACTTTTCCATTTTTTTTGATGGCCCAAAATTATGTTCGCCAATTACATTTGGGCGTTACTGTGACTTACAACTTCTGTCTTTCATTCTTTCTGTCTGTCTGTTTCGTTCAAATCTTACAATCAATTTTCTATCCACTTCCTGTTGTTCAAACGACTCCAAATATGGCACGCAGATTCATTTCCGGTGACAATATAGTCCAGTATAAAAATTTTCAAATTGGAATTCTTAAAAAGGATTAAAACTGATTTTCGTTTAATTTTTCCTCCCGGGTAAGGGAATGGGCCACCTATTCAGGTTTTCTTCGTTTTCACATATTTGTAGCAAAAGCATGGGTTAAAAATTGATTGCAAATTCAATTATAAAAAAAATAAAATAAAAAATATCAAAAAAAAACTTTTACTTAAAAAAATGCACTATTAAAATAAAAAAATAATTTTGGTGCCTCTCATCTAAATAGGAATTCATAAAATTAAAAAAAAAAAGGTAAAAGCGTGGAGGCACGCGTTTAATATTAAATTTTGAATTTTAAAAAGAAATTACTAAGTGCATTTTGGTTTAAAAAGAAAATACTAAAGAAAATTTTAAGTGCATGCTTAAACAGTTGTGTTTTTTTTTTTTATTTATATTTTTTATTTTTATAGGCCATTTCACCAGCTTTTTTTTTCCTCAATTGAATATTTCCTTATCAATAACGGACAGATATTGTTGAGAAAAGGAACGCTTACTTACAACAATATCAGTTGAGAAGCTGCTCGTGATATGACCCTTCTTTGTTAATAACAGGAATTCCTAACAATATGATAATTATCTTTACGGACAAACCGTATGAACAAGTCATTCTGTGTCTCACTACTAAAGAGGCGTGAATAACTCCTTGAACCATTTTTCAGTTATCATTCTCCGTTTCTTTTTAATTTTTTAAAAATCTACAAATAATAACATCAATTTAATTAGATTTCAATCTAAATGAAATTTAAAGTTATTATTTAATTTTATATTATATCTAATGTTAATATATTAATAATCGAACGTGCAAATTCTTTCCGGTACAAATAATGCTGCGTTACATCTGCCATTAGTATATGGTTACTTATTGATTACACACGTAGGTGAACGACAACAGAGAAAAAATTTACAGGTTATTTTTTTTAAAATCTGGATGCCAAATGGAACCAGCTTATAAGTTATAAAATAGAACCTGGTAGATAGGTAAGTAGGTTTGATTATTAGGAAACCAAAAATGCTATGTCGCTTTCCGATGGATTTGCTTCAAGAGTCGAGATGGTCGCCATGTACTTGGTCGGATAGCTCATATTAAGGCTTGGAAACGACGCAGTAACAAAAAATTCCATTCCGGTGACGATGCTAAGTGTGTGGTTAACATCAGTTGGTATTGTGCTGCATCAGCTGATACTGCGCAAAAGGCCAAACCATTACTACCGCGGTCTCCACACGGCAACTTGAACGTTTGCAAGTTTCCTTGCGTCGCAAACAGGTTTACAGAAAACGATGCGGTTTTTGCAGGACAATACCAGATCACACAAGTGAAAGAGACCCAAAATGCTTTAAACTGTTGGCTCATCCATATGCCCAGATATTTCACTAAGCGATTATTACTTGTTCGGTGCTCTGGATATCCACATGTGAACGAGACAGTTCCGTGATGATGCAGAGATTATTCTGGAAATCTGAGGTGGGTTGGTTTTTTTGCCGCTAAAGACGGGACATTTTACCAACACGAGCTTGTATCACGTTAAGAAAACGTTATCGACGGTAATGGCGATTATTTTGATGAGTGAAGTCCTTCTTGCCTTGTATCTTCTGTAAATTGATGTTTCATTTTCAAAAGCGACATTTTTTTTTTGGTTAGCTGATAGGCAGGTAGGTTAGGTTAGATAGGATAAGTAGGTTAGCTTGATAGTGCATTCACTGCTCTCGGCATCATTTCATAAGTTTAATGTTAGTTTAGTGCAATCGGGTCTCTTTATGCGGTTTTGAAGTTATGGCATGCATGTTTCTTGCAAATTCGGGTTTCCCTGTATTACACGAAGCATGCGCATAAGTGAATGTCTGTGCAAAAAGCTTTCGATGGAATACCGACATTTCGTTAGAAGACAATTCGCGACGGGCAATTTGTTCCTGCGACAAGTCGTATTAACAAGACATTATAAGATTCTAAAAAAAAGGTTTAAATGATTTATTTGCTTTTTTGATTGTATAATTGAAGTTGTAAAAATGACCTTTTCATTGTTTAAAAAAAATGCATGATTTTAGGATTTCTTGTTTTAATCATGAGCGACACTTTTTTAAATAGATTAATGATAGATTAAAATGACCTTACATTCGCCTTTTTATGTTAGAATATGCAAAGTACTTTTACTTATCCATAAAATTTATGATTAAATTTGTGGTACATTCTTTTAATTTTAAGCTGCGAGTCTCGCAAATTCTTCGGAGCGAGCTGTGTGTCACGAATTGTCTTGTAACGAAATTTCTGTATCCCGCTTTCGATATTCAGGGCTTCACCGTCGTACAAACATGAACAGCGCCCAAGTAGTGAGCGTGCATGCGGTGAGCTTTCGGCAGGCAATACATCCCTTGACATCGTGATATGAGATTCCTTTGGAGTCGATCCATTTGTTGTCAAGGGAGATCGAAGCTACAACTTCTCACCTCCTAGCACTGTTCCGACCAAGATAGCGCTGTGAAGATTTCTCTTGACGAATCTCTCCATTTCGATTCGCTTAGGTCTGCTTAACAAATTCCGTTTCGTTGCCACCCTTTGATACCTTTCTCGTAAGATATTTTATTAAATGTGACATGCACTAATAAGCAGAACATGAGTCCTTTGCATTGTAATGTAAAAGAGACAGTGTACGTGAAGTTCAACTTTGTATGTGAAGTCATTTGACAAACTTTTAGCAAACTGTACCGAACACTGATCAGGTAGCAGCAATAATTCTGATGAAAAAAGTAAAAACATTGGTTCTTTTCAATAGACTAAATAAAAAAATTATCAAATTTTCGAAGGAAATTGTTAGGCATTCCTATTTTCGTGAATTTGTGTACACTTTTTTTATGCGATTTTTGGGTAATTTTAACTCGTTTGGGTTTTATTAGATTTTAGAAAATTATGGAGCGTATGCCTAATTTTTCAAATTAAGTCTTTTTGTTCATTTTTTTTTTTTTTTTTCTGTGGAACGTATCTACCGCATAAAAAGAGACTTGACTGCATTTTATTTTCATCCAAAATGTTTTACGGCAGTTTTTCGAGGATTGATAGGTTACTATAAAATGTAAACCCATGTTAGAATACGAAAAGATAATGTTATTGTTCTTTAAGTGTTTATTATAATTTTGTTTGTTTCCTGTAGTTTGCGAGACGTTCCGAGTCTATTCATTTATAACTCATGGACTGGAAATTACCTTAACGCTGCCGATCACATTTTTGTTAAACAACAACCAAAGAACTTCTTGAAAGTAATTTATATGAATAAATTATGATAAATAAATTTCATATGATAAAACAATATTAAATTATTGATGCATTATTTTTCTTTTACAGTGTTTACGGGTTTTGCAACTTACGGCAAAAGATACAACATAATGAACGATCTGGGAGAGCCAATATTTGTCTGTTGAAGACGAGGATATTCCTTTGGGTATAAACCATTTTCATTAACGATAAAGGAATAAATGAATATAAGCAAGCATTTTTACATACCATTAAATGTTAAAACCTAAAAAAAAATACAAAAACGTGAACGCCTTAATGTCATGTCAACATATGAGTATGTATCAAAAGCCCTGCACTTTAACATTAATTTCAATGCATTAATTTAGTATTTCTCAAAGTTTTTGAAGCCAACGCTCCCTAATTTCCAGAAATAAATAAGAGAACCGATATCGTTTATTTTAAGAAATGCTGCATCAATTGATTGATAGAGGAGAGATTCTTTACGCTGGTTGTGACGTGTTTTAAACTCACGAAGAGCGGCTGCTGCGTTGAACTGGTGAAGATAAAAACTTCACAAGTAACATTTGCTGAGATAACGCAGGACGCGTGCTGAGCAAAGCTGGTCTTCGTAATGTCTTTCGGAGCTTCTCCCAATGTCTTTATAGACCGAATTACTGGCACTGTTGTCACCTACGTTTTCGAGAATTTGCATTATGGAATTTTTACCTGCGTTTTATGCAAATTTTCGATTACAACAGCGCCACCTTTCCCCCTTTATGGCACTACAATTTTTTTCGCGGAATTCTTCCCACGTCATCAATCCCGCTATGATCTCACAATGCCATTCTGGATCGGGCTACAGATGGCTCTAAGTACTTACAAACACCCTGTATATTGGAGTAAGTTAAAATTACTATGCTGAATTTAGAGCAGCCAATAAAAAAGGCAGATTGATAAATAGAAGGATAAATGGATGGTTTGATAAATAAATTACCAAGATGATTTTTTTTTTAAATTAACCATGGAGAAATTAACCATGGTCAGAGTGGATAGATCGTATCTATCTATGACTATGCCTGAATCAATAAATGGATCATGATTTTGAAGAGTCTGCCATGGTTAGTCTCTCCATGGGTTCACCTTGAATGCTGATCACGTAGAACGAGAACAAATAAACGCAGTTAGTGCAGTTGTGTGAACTTCATGTCATTAAACAAAAACGCCCTGTATTTATTAGTACTAATATAAAAATTGGGCTACTTTTTGCCCTTAAATTCGCTACTTTCCGAAGTTAAATATCTGGAAACACTGTATTGAGTAGTGAGCACAGAATCATGCTTCAGTCAAGAAAACAGCTGGTACTTAATAAGGGTTTTCATTGTGATAAATTAACGTGAATTTTTTTTTCTTTAGTGAATAGAAATTGTTGACAATTGTAAATTTTGTTTCCCTAGGGATTACACAAAATAGAGAAAGTTGCTACTGCTTCCGTAGGGGAAGAGATTACAGAGGAAATGGAAGTCGCAACTGCCACACACGAAGAGGAACCTACTTTATTGCCAGAGTTGCAAAAGTTAAAATGGAATGAATTGATTCAGTTATGCAAAGCTGAAATTTTCTCTGGGGCAAAGTAAATTATCAAATAAGCTATCATTTCTTTAATTACTTTATCATTAAAACGCTGAACTTGTATCCCAAAAGTCTGGTTTCGTAGGGAATTTTTAATAGAATAAGTATAATATTATAAAACATATTCGTAAAAAGCCGAAATTAAGCGAAGTCGCGACCATTTTTAGATCGGCACTGTATTGCTAGTCTGGGAATTTACCAATGAAATACTCTTAGCAACATTTATTAAGCAAAGATTAAATCAGCATGGATACAATCGTGCAGTACCTACGCAGTGTTACAAAAGTTGTTCAAATTGCCGACCATCATATTTGATGCAATGCATCGCCGAACGAAACTCTGGCGCATGCAGATGCTGCAAGATTCTTGCAAAGTTTTTCCTGGTCATAGACTGGTTTTAACGACAAATTTAATAAGCCCCTAGCAGAAAAAATTCGGAGGAGCCGAATTCGGCCATTCAACCGAACAACCTCTGTCAATCAATCATCCAAGATATATGCGATTTAGAACATTCCGCACAGCGCGAGCAAAGTGCACTTATGCTCTATCCTGTTGCAACCACATTTGCTGACGACATTGAGTGGCATGTCTTCTAACAACCCTGGAAGAATATTCTCCAAGAAGGTTCTGCAAATCTGCCCGTTAAAACGTGGTGGCGAACCTCCCGAAGATGACTTTTCCGACAATCTATAGTAAAGCACGTGTCATCGTTTATATAAGATTTTCCTGAAAAACATGGATCATATGCATTTGTTGGCAAAATCGTACCCGTCGAGGGAAATTGGGCTTGAACCCTGTGTGTGATAAGGGTGAAGCTGATTATAATGTTTCAGGACGTGAATTTAATAATTTGAAGATTTCGGTATTTTGCGAATAAGTTTTAACACCGACCGGAAATGTCACAAAACTTTAAACAAATATTAACCATAAGATATTTTGCTTATAATTGCCTCGTACATGCTCCTTCAATTTCTCCCTAACCTTCTGAATCTTAAACGCTAAATATATATAACCTTCTTGCAGAGAGAAGAAATGGTGAGAAACTTGCTTATAAAGCCGACATTAAGAGATACTTTTAAAAAGTTACTTTGAAGAAATTATGGCTTCATGCTGCCGATAATTAAAGAAAAAGGAGAACCCATAGTTCCAGATGAACCTGCTATTAAACGAGAACGGAGAACACCCGATATAAATTCAACTGATGAAGAACAGTTGGCAGATTCTGTCTCTCCTGTATCAGGTGCAAGTGTTTTAAATACCACCTATGAAATGAAGGAACCGCTGGCAGATTCATGCCAGGACGGAATCCTTAATAAACTATCGAAGTTAAATTTATCCCATCCTATTCAGTTAGAACATACATGAAGAACGAAGTAAGAAAAAAATGCTTATGCTATAATGATAAATATTGGAAATAATTTTGACGTCTTCTTTTCTTAAGTAATTCGAGGTTGCTGCATCCTCCATAGATAGCAGAGTGTTGGTCCTTTGTACAAGGTAGTGCTAGTAAAAAAAAAAAACAAAAAAAAACAAGACCGCTGATATTTTCAAACTGTTATCACTTTCCACCCTTGCTAAAATCATCATGCAAAGTACTACTAGAAGGATATATCGATAATCTCGTATGAGATTATTTTAACAGTATTTTTTTAAAGAAAACTTAAATACTATCTAGATTGCCATCATTTTAATGTTATCTTTTTATATACAAATACTGGTAGATATTAATGATCCTGTTCCCTAAAGAATACAATCTCAAACGTGGTATAGTGTGGTATATTTATACTTTGAGGATAGTTTTCTTGTATAATAAATTGGTTTTAGTCATTGTCCAGAGCTTTAATGGATATAGCTCATTTGTTCAATATTTACTAATATTATAAAAATAAAAGAAATAAACTCTTTCACCATAACAAAAAACAGGGTGTTTATTGTTTAATTTACTAATATTATATACAGGGTTTCCAGGATGTATCCTTCCATTCACTCTATTCAAATGGCAATGTGGTTAGGTTATTCTTATGTTAAACTACATTATTAGTAAATCTGGTGTTTAAAAGCGAAGGAAAAAGTCCGCGTCTCCTCGTACTGACTCACTGAATTTGATAACAAAAAAAAAAATCTACGAGTAGCTTTTACCCAATTAAATATCCTTGCAAAGCCATTCTATACACTTCTCAAAATTTTCCAAGAAAAAATTCATAAAGTACATTTCAATTTTTTTCTTATCAAATTCGTTGAGTCAGAGTACGTGGAGTCTAATTGTTAGACTCAAAACAGGAACCATGACCAACACTGTCGTTGCTCTAACCCAGCGGTGCCCAACCTACGGCCCGCGGATTTGGCCCGTGAAGCTCATGTGGCCCGCCTTTATATTCTGAAAAACAGATGCAGACTTCTCATTAATAAAATGCAACAATTCGGTAACTATAAAAATTTTAAATATTTGATTTGCTTGTGTTCTGGCCCGCGAAATTTATTTCAGTACGAGTGCGGCCCTCGGGGAAAAAAAAAGGTTTGGCACCGCTGCTCTAAACCAATTGAGCTACTGCGGATACTGTACAGCAATGCAGTTACGAAGTGCCGTTTCGGACTTGTGAACTGCATTGCTGCATGTTATGAAGTCACTTTATAGGTCGCAGAGTTTTTCCTTCCCTTCGCAACACCAGATTTACTAAATTTTCAGAACATTGTCTAGTTAAGGTTAAGTCTAAATCCATTGATAAAAGCAATACTTTATTACTCCAAATTGTCATCAGTCGCTCACGCCGACGCATCTAATTAACTTACATTGCAGAAAAGCCGCCCTGCTTCTTTTGACAAAGTAAAACTTCATACAGGTTTTAGAGGAAATTCCCGAAACGGTCGAATAACTTTATATCAAAAGGTACTAGTCATAAGTGCCCGTGCCCGATTGAAAAAAATTATTCCCAGCGTCCCTAGTATAAGCGCTGACTTAAAAAAAAAAATCCCAGCGCGTAGTATTTGGTTTGTAAGAATATACAGGGTGTTTTTGAATTGAGTACAGATTTTTTGGGAGATGATAGAAGAGGTCCTTAGAAGTAGTTTTTGTCATGTGAACATGGGGTCCCCGCAGCTCCGTTTACTTACAATACTGCATTGAACAATCAAATGACACCGGGACGCAGTGTGCGTTGGTAAGCCTAGATTATTTTATTTTTAACAATTAACACAAGCAATCTATCGTAATAACTTTTAAAGTAATTGTTTGCA
>JAHWFO010043799.1:1719335-1732123 GCA_023313115.1 Rhysida immarginata
TTTTATAAAAAAAATTATGTTCAACATCTTTTCCACGGTCTAATTTTATGTGGTGTCTGCTTTTAAATCACTTTTAAAAAGTAAGTGAATAAAAGTCATGTTAAAATAAACATTTGCTTTCTTTCTAAAAATATATTAAAAATTACAGAATTTAAAAAAAAATTACAAGATTTCATTATAAAATAATGTTATGGAATAAAATAATTATACTTTCAATATAATAAACCGTGTCAGTAAATAAATAAGAAAATAAATGAACAATAATTTAATTTAGCATTTTAAAACTGAATAAAAAAAACTTCAATGAATGCAGGTATAGCAAAGCATTTGCTGCCCTCTTTGACATGAGCGAGAGCTTCCCTGATAACACTTTCCCGCCAGGCTGTGGCGGCGCTAGGATCTACAAACTTACACTAAATCAAGTAGAGCTTTCATTCTTTTCCTTAACGTTCTTTGCCCCGGCCACTGGAGACAGGGTTGACCGGCGCATCTGTACGATGGCTGTGGCAAATCGACAACATCTGCAGCGGACATTCGGGCTGCTGTGGCACCCAACGTCACTCCACGCACAATTCGGAACAGTCTCCTGACCAGGAACCTCCACTCCAGGCGCCCTGTGGCATGTTTGCCTCTTACCCCTCAACACCGTGCAGCAAGTCTTCAGTGGTGTCAAGCCAGAGCGACTTGGAGGGCAGAATGGAGGTCTGTGGTCTTCACGGATGAAAGTCGTTTCTGTGTGGGTCAGAGTGATGGTCGCACAAGGTCAGGAGGAGGAGTGGAGAAGTCCTGTTACCGAGCTGTATCAGTCGTCGGCATACTGGCCCCACCACTGGCGTTATGGTATGGGAAGGGATTTCCTACGACAGCAGGACCCCTGGTGGTTATCCCAGTCACCATGATTGCAAATGTTTACATTCGGATGGTTGTTGAACCCATTGTGCTGCCATTCATGGCTGGTATGCCAGGGGTGCTGTTCCAACAGGATAACGCTCGACCCTACACTGCCGCTGCAACCCAACGTGCCCTTCAGGGTGTCCACATCCTATCATGGCCAGCACGATCACCAGATCTGTCGCCCATCGAGAACGTCTGGGACATGGTCGGACGCAGTGTCAAGGCTCTTCCACAACCAGCAACAACTGTCGCTGATCTGACCATCCAGGTACAAGAGGCATGGAATGCCATACCACAAAATGACATTCGGCATCTCTACGACCGTATGCATGCACATGGATAGACCAGCGCGGCGACTACAGCGGGTATAAAGTCCGTGCTTTTCACCATGTACAGGTTGGCGCTGGTGGCGCCCCCGATAAGTTGTAACCTTGAAACTTGAATCAACTGAATAAATATCATAGCTGAATATACTGTCCAAATTTCATTCATTTAGCACAAGTCCTTCGTGGTGATGGGATTTTTTTCCCGCCAGTGTAGTAGACAAAGAGGCAGACTGCTATAGAGAGCGACGACATGAGGCGACTCTGAAAACATATTCGCCATTTCCTGTTCCTATCAGCTGGTTGGTGTTGGTGCTGTGGGCTTCAAAGAGTTTTGGTAAGTGCCGTGTTACTTCAATGAATTCCTTGTATTAAGTAGACTTGCCGTTACTCTAATCAAGTTCGCCGTCGTATCAAGTGTACTTCTTGCGATATTTAGAATTGTCAGGCTGGGTGTTAAATGCTGCTATGATAATTTCAGTCTCAAAAAGGACAACACGAATTTAAGTACTCGTAACAATGCTTTTCACTGAACCGGTCAGTTATTTCTTTCAAAAATGTTACACTGCTGGCATAGGTGTCACATACAGAAAAGTATTGCGCAGTGGAATTTATAAGAATACTAATGCAGACAACAGAGTATATCTTTTGGGTTTAACATGTTTATTAAGCAAACAAAAAAAAATGATAAATACAAAATAAAACTAATATGAGGGCTACGATCTTACTTATACGCAAGAAACGCCTATGGCCTTAGCCTTGCCCCAAACGGCGGAATGAATCCCCGTTTCACAAAGTATTTTATTATTGTAAATTAGTACAGTGAGTAACGGACCTCATGCCCTCTACGTCGATATCGACGTTAAATTACGGCAAGAATAATATTGGCCCCTCTAAGGAAAGGTCCTCAAATTCACAAACGATCAAGTAATGGGACTGAGCGACTACGCTCGCCCCCCCCCCCCTCTCTAAAATTAAGAGATTACACAATAACGTCAAGCTAACTTATCCAACTCTCGTTTCCAATGGGATGGAAAGGAAAGTGGCAGAAATCAAACTGCGACCATACGCAGTATAACGTTAACAAAGAATTATTTGGATAGCAGCACAACTATCGCAAAGTCAAAACAAAAATAATTTGAAGGTTGCAATCAGAGCGGACACAACGGCCGTCTATAAACAAGAAGAACTCGGGACGCTGGACACAGGGCCGGAATTTTCCTGACGTGCGGCTGACGCTGCCTCCGCTGCACCGTTCGAAAACGGCGACGCAATCGCGTTTATAAGTTGGCTTGGAGCCGTAAAAAACTGCAAGATATATTAAAGGAAACAAAATGAGTACGCAGTTTAAGCGGAAAAACCTTAACCAATAAATTACGCCCAGCCAACCGAGTACGGTGCTTAAACTGACAGAGGGTAAGAATTCCACGCCAAATTTCTAATTCTAATCTGCCTCGCGCTTAGCGTTTAAGCAACGCGCTCGAACGGGTTGAATTAAGCAACTTGAGAGAGAATAGTCAAAGTTACAACCGAGTTTGTAGCATAAGGACGGAGATTCCACCCACCTTGAATAGGGCACGAGGGCGCCCAATCCATGGCGTTATCCTACATGATTAGGCCTACATGGCGTTATCCATACCACAGCGTTATCTCTAATCATGTAGGCTGTGTCCATACGCTGGGTTCCGCCGGGTCCAATGGATGAAGCTGCTGCAAATCAAGGTTGTTAAAAAGAAGGTGGCCTCTATCGGCCGATTTCTCTCAAAAGCACTCGCATTGCCTTCTGGGATTGTGACGTCACCTGGCAGGCGATCCGTCCCTTTTAACATAACAAAGCTGAGATAGCTGGAGTTCCATGTGCTTTTGCTAATAATAATCGCAATTATTTATTATTTTTAGTCCAATATTATAATCTAGAGTGAATTTATTATATTTACATGCATTTATTCTTCTCATGGCAATAGATACGAGCAAAATTTCATTAAATGAGCAAACCCCCCACCCCTTCTTATAATGAAAAAGAGCACACTCGTAACAAGCAGGAGAATTCCTGAGCAGGAGATGTACTCTTGATACGAGTGTTAAAACGCAAAAATCCAACAGATTGCACTACGAGAAAATCGAAAGTTAAGAGAAAATTTGAAACCTGAGAGAGAAGTTCAGAAAATAAAATATACACAAGACTCTTCGCTTTCATCTTCACCTCCTTCACTCGTACCAAGTAATTAAAACTGTTCAGTGGCTTCAGATTCATTTGAAGACTCTGTAAACCATGTTGGGAAAAACGACGAGGTGGGATACACTTTCACTCTCAAATTGTAATATGAACAAAGTGTTCGGTCAGACTCAAACAGAAAGTAATCGGGTATGTAGGCATTACTTTTTTTTCTTTCTATCATATTTTTACAATTATACATTTATCGGCAGATGCTTTAATGCTGTACTAGCACTTAATGCTAAATGACTGAATTCTGTAACAGGTTAATCGTTGAAGAATTGCTTTGACGAGGTGGCCTCGCTGTTGCAGTATTTGCTTTTGTATTTCAGTGCTAAATGTATAAATAGGCCTGTTATTTGCACTCTCTGAATTTTAAACACATATTATTCCAATAAATTATTTATATAAAACCTTGGCATGGTTTTTTTTTTCATTTATATTGATGATAGATAGTAAAAATAGGTGGAAAATAAGGGTCCCCCTGCTATTCCCTATTGTTTTCTATGGCGTTCGTCTGCTCCAACCTTCCAGTTGACGTCACACGTCAGCAGCCAATGACCATCGATCACCCCGATAGAGGCCACCTTTTCTTTAACAACCTTGGCTGCAAATCAGAGGCTTCCAAAATGGCGTGAGTTCGATGTCTCGCGGACGAACCGACGTTGCAATCCTCTGTGGCTCCTCGCACGTCGTTATTATCGGCTCGCTGTCTTCCTCGTGGAATACCTCCGTTAGCCGGGCTTCTTGTTCGGACCAAGATATAAAGAATATAGGTAGCGCCGTCCGAGAGAAAAACTGACTGTCGCTCCATCTCGTGTTGGTAATCGGAATATTGCCAACTCCATGACGTCACAAGGTCCAATCTTTGAAACCTATTATGAGGAATATTGCGTTTACACAGCAAAATACCATCATGCGCGATTCCCACCTGCAATAATACAAAATATAATACAAAAGATAAGAATGTTTCCTTTTTTCATTTCCCCAAAGATCTAAATTTAATTAAAAAATGCTTAATATCATGCAAACTGGATAAAAATATTTGTATCACAACTGCATTGATTTACTCTAACGATTTTAAAGATGACAACGATTATGAAAAGAAATACCTAGGCCTATGTCAACTCATGAATCGAAGCTCACGTCTAATGAAATCTGCGATTCTGAGATAGCAGGATATACGAATTCAATCAGAGAATATACTAATTCATTGTTTTCATAATCGTCGTCTTAATTCGTTAGATAACTACAAGCAAGAACGGATGAATGGGAGGGGAGGTGCAACAAGTGAATGTTCTTCTGTTCTGTTATAGCTGCAGCACTGGATTTGCCAATAGGCCGCGGCCAAGGGGCGGCAGATTTCAGGGGGTGGTGGATTTCATTAGTTTGACTATTCTATTCAGTACTTACTTATCTACTTAAATACGTATTATTTATGGCCTAAATAGTTTTAGTTTACATTACATTACTTACAAGTGATCACGAAAATAGGGGCGGGAGAAAGTCAGTGGCCTATAGGGAGTGCAAGTGTGACGTCAGTCCTTGGAATTCTTCAGTCACGTGACTCGATTTGGTTCCAAACAAGTCTTCTCGCTTCGGGATTTAACATGGTTCCAACGTAGGCATGGAATAAAATCGCTTTGTATAAGCCCAGTGTTTATAACACATTTAAGATGTGAAATTGTTTAGTTCCTCACTGCTCAAGAAGGAGCCAAAACAGCGATTTAGACATCTATCGTTTTCCCAAAGAAAGAAAGATCCGCGAACGATGGCATTCTTTTGCTAAGTGATTAAAAGTGATTAAAAAGCGTTCTAATATTAATGTATAAATTATATAATGGGATTAAATGTCTTAATAATAGTATCAATTACACAAATTAACATAATAATTTAAGAGATGTCATTTTTACTGGCCGCCCGTTTCAACTTTACTAGTACGTATATTGTGTGGTTCCAATGTTTGGAACCAGCGATCCCATTTCCTAAGCTCTCGGCCCGTTCATCGCGCAAATGACGTCAGCTGTGACGTAATCACTTGCACTCCCTATACTAAGGAAAAGTATAAATCCGGCGCTGCTACAAGCAAGAGCTCATAAGCTAGGTATCGTAAATATGTAGTTGATGCAGAATTTATAACTGATGATCTTAACGTAACCTAAAGAATCCTTAATATCCCATGATTTAGTTGTAAATGTTAGGTACGAGGATATACGAATTTATTGTTTTCATAACGTCAGTTTTGAAACGGTTAGAGCAGGAATGGATGAAGGGAGCAATCACTGCTGTTATGATACAAATATTTTTATCCAATTTGCATGATATTAACCATTTTTTAATTAAATTTGAATCTTTGGGGAAACGGAAAAAGGAAACATTCTTATCTTTTGTATTATATTTTGTATTATTGCAAGTGGGAATCGCGCATGATGGCATTTTGCTGTGTAAACGCAGTATTCCTCATAATAGATTTTAAAGATTGGACCTTGTGACGTCATGAAGTTGGCAATATTCCAATTACCAACACCAGATGGGGCGACAGTCAGTTTTTCTCTCGGACGGCGCTACCTTTATTCTTTATACCTTGGTTACAACCGAGTTTGTAGCATAAGGACAGAGATTCCACCCACCTTGAATAGAGCACGAGGGCGCCCAATCCATGACGCCAAAAGGTGTCATGCGTCCATGGCGTTATCCATACGCTGGGTTCCGCCGGTATCAGTATTGGGTCCAATGGATGAAGCTGCTACAAATCAGAGGCTTCCAAAATGGCTACGACGACCAACGTCCGGGTAGCTGGGAAGCTGCTTGGAGTCACGACGATTCAGGGGGGCGGTGAGTTCGATGTATCGCGGACGAACCGACGTTGCAATCCTCTGTGGTTCCTCGCACGTCGTTATTATCGGCTCGCTGTCTTCCTCGTGGAATACCTCCGTTAGCCGGGCTTCTTGTTCGGACACTGATAAGTTCATAGGATAGGAGAATACGATTAGTAATGAAGCACGCACACGCGCATTCGTTGGCGGCTGCGAATACGTTTTATTGCGTGAGAGTCCTTCGCCTCCCGTTTCGGAGTCGTCGGCGGAGCATGAGGGTCGCTCGAGGCTTCCCCTTCCATTCCAAAAACTCGAACATCGACGCTCGTCGAAATTTCTACGGGAGCAATCTCTTTGCGTCCTATTCGCTCGGTTGCAAAATCTCTCTCCTCGATTTAAAACTACCCGCTCTTTTCCTGTCCGCTCGCGCACCTTTTTGCGCCGCTTCCTCCATTTTCTCCTACGATTTCCCTCAGGAAATTCGCTGTGCCTTTGGATACTGGCAAGAGATGGCGTACCTCCGATGCCAAACGATCGTGAGCCTTGGACGCGCCATCTGTTGCCAAACTTGTGACAATAGGCTTACTTAAAAACGTATCCCTTGTGTCTGTGACTAAAGTCAGCACAGACCCCTGACCACATATTTTCAAGCCCCTCCAACTCATTTCAAAAACAAAAATGCAAATCTGCTAACTTTTTAAAGCTAAAACAACAAAAATATCCTCACACCCATCATATTGTAACTTTTTTTTATTAAAAATACGCAAACCCCACAGGCCCTTTATCCAATTTTACTAGCACAAATTGATTGGGAGCTAAGAAGGTAAAATAACAGAAAACAGTCACCCAATTAATAAATGTTAGGGGATCTACTTGACTTTATTGTCCCAATGAATACGCATTCCACAAATGTTGCAAATATCTTGTAAACTCATTAATAAGCACTTCTGGATACGGAGGAGACTTTTACTTTGCAAAATATATTAAAAATGCATTTGAAAACAAGCTTTTTAGTTCGGATGAACATTTTTCGAAGTTGGTATTAACTTCCAACCGAACTATAGGCAAACCATTATACGCACTAATGATCAAAATCCTTGCTAAGTACATTCCAAACTGCATAATGCTTGCGCTCAGCGGAAACTGTAGACTTGTAGACGCTTACCCTGAGATTTTTAACGACAAAAAATATAAAAAGTGATTTTGATATTACAATATTACAAATATATTACACTTCTATAGAATGGCTCCGAAACCAGTGTTCACTGTTTTTTTATATGATGGAATGAATATGAATAGCAATACATGTTTCAAGAACATACAATAACTGAATTACAGAATTTGTGAAAAAGTGAAAAATTTTGGCACTTTTGTATTTTGTTCATTTCCTTTAAAGCATATTGAGAAGATTTCCGAGTTCCTCCTTTTCTTCAAAGGCATCTTTGCAATCACCTTTTCTCGAAAAGGCAAAATCTATAAAGTAAGCACGCATGGTCTCGCTTCTGTCCATTAAAATGTTTTGCGCTCTAATATCACCATGCAGAATTCCAATATTATGGATCTCCTCCAATGCAGTAACAATTGATGCCTTATCCTCCTCCGATAGATTGTCAAGTTTATGGATTGGCTCAGCATTGAGTAAGTCCATGACTAGTGTGGGCCTCCAACCATCTAGATAACCAAAGAAATGGAAATGTGGCACAATCTTGCCTTGTAAACATTTCATTTTTATATATATTTCGTGTTCATTTTGGAGTTCATGGATGATGTCTTCACTGCATCTATCAACAATGGATTTTGCTGCGAACCTTTTTTGATTCTGATGATCAAATATTTTAAAGACAACTCCGCTTCTTCCTTCTCCAATTACATCTCCCTCGATATACTGACTACCACTGAACTGCCGTTCGTTACTGCCGTCTCCCACACTTTCTTCATGTTGGTTGGTATCTGCTCCTTTTTCTTTGCCATTACTATCTTCCTCGCCACTTTTATGTTTCTTGGCCTCTCTTTCCTCTTTGCCATATACACTAGCTCTCGTTTTCTTGCGAGATATAATGACACGTGTTTCTAAGATTACTTTTACTTCTGAGCGTCTTATGGATGAAATGGGAAATTTTTACAAGAACATCCTTATCACAAATCGTACAACTGGTGATATTATTAATTGACTTTGCTGCAATTCATTTCGCTGAAGAAACACAAAATACGTATGGCAGAATGACGTCACTATGCTGAAAGCGAGGCCAACGAGAGACAGGCTAGGTAACACCTCTTAAAGAGAAAGCCTGTGCACGGAAACGTCATACATTGTTACATCATCATAGTAGTGATTGTTATTCGCATTTCTACCAATAATAAGCCCTGAATTTGCACTACTATGATGATGTAACAATGTATGACGGTTTCCGTGCAGAGGCTTTCTCTTTAGGTGTTGGGCCAGGGCACTTAAAAGTCACATGATCATCGGGGTCCGGCCAACAATTCACCCTTCATTGTCTCCTTCTTGGATTTTAGCAATCAATATTTTTTTCGTTTGTTGTAAACAAAGAAGGATGGATTGTTGCCCGGACCCCGATGATCATGTGAGTTTTGAGTGCCCTGGCCTGTCTCTCGTTGGCCTCGGCCGAAAGCTTCTTCAGTCTTCACATGAAGTAGATAATACGAGTTGCTTCAGTCCTCTTGTCAAGTTCAACTGGCCGTCTGTTTCACCTGGTTTCCGGTATTCGCTTTCTAAGAATTGAGGACCGCTAGTATCACTTTCAGAAACATTTGCATCCTATTCTAACGCTTGGCTTCCATTCGATTTGATTAAACTCTTCAATTTGTTTTCGCATTGTTATTGCAAAATGCGTTGCAGAGTTTCACGTCTATTAATAGAAAGAGCTTCTCAGAATTGTTCAACAGGGTTAAATCTGGACGACCATTTCCTGATAGTGACGTTTGTAGGTCAATTTTGAAGCAATTGTCCAAACACTCCATTATAGGCCATAAAACATTATTGAGGAATGCATCCTGAGTACTGCTTTCATTTTTAAGTCCAGGGGATACACGACCAGGAAAAAGTCCCTCTTTGGCTTGAAGCTCCTCTAATGACTTAAAGTCTGCAAAGTCTTTCTTGATAGACACACCTGTTACTGGGAACCCACTATAGTTTTCCCGATTCTTCGATGTAGAAGGTTCACTCAAACAATCACGTCCAATTGGAAGCTGCTGTCTGATTAGGACATCATACTTCATATATCGAGCTCGACAAGGTGCATTATTAAAGTTGACTGGTATGCTGGCCATTTTTTTTCTGTAAAAAACAGAAGATTATTCTATTGGTAATTTAAAGTATAAGGTTATAATGTTTGGTTAGATATAAAAAACAATTACAATGTTACATTCTTTGAAGACATTCTTTATATGAGCAAACAAAAATCAAACTTGTTTTTCTTTGTAATTGCATTTGTATCATCCATTAAAGCAGACACACTATAATAGTGGTTGTAATATTATTTATTTAAATGAGTCTCTTTTTAGTGGTTGTAATGTTTTTATTTAAATGGTTGTATCAAACTATTTTTTTATCAGTAGTTTTCATATGTTTTAACACATCTTTTGTGTAGGAATGAATACCTTCTTTAGAAAAATGTCTTTAATCAATTTATTTGTGTATTTTGAAAAAGGTTTGTCATTTTTTGTTTCTAAAACTTAAGTAGAAAACATTTTACCCATTTATTTAGCTTAGATCAAAATAATTTTGTTAGCCTCTTTCATTAAAATATTCAGGATGATACTGTTTTTATTACTAAACTTAGAATATTTATATTTTATACATCTAACAAGCAATCTTTGTTTGTTGTAAAGCTACAAGGAACTGCTTCATAACATGTTTTGTTTGTTCATCAACATTTTTAAAACAATACCATTCTTTCTAAAATATAATTTTTAATACCATTTTTAATGATTTCTTGTAATTCAGTAACATTTGTCAATGAGTTCTGATCTTACAATTAAACATTCTTTTACTCAGTGGTCCCCAGGCTTAATTTATTAACATTTGAACCTAAATATCAGGAGGTTACAGACAAGCACTCTTGACTGTATTCAACATTTATTAGCTACTTTCCATTGCCTTTCGGCTTTTGTAGATAATGATTTCCATCATTAGATGCTTAAACAAATGCACTACTAACTTTATTTTTATAATCATTATGAATTGAAATTATTTTGTTTAAATTGAAAAGGGGAGGTCGTGGCCTGGTGGGTTTTCACGGAAAACACAACTTCTGTGAAGTTAAGCAACATCAGGCACGGCTAGTCACTGGATGGGCGACCATCCGTGATTCACGTTCTTCATCCCCCCCCCCCCTCACCCCCCCGGCTGCTGTGACCATCAATACAGCAGTCGTTAATCCAGGTTCATTCAGGGACCCAACTCGTCGGCTTCTAGCCATACAGGCCCTGGATGGACGTATTGGATTATCAGTACTACGTATTACTCGTAATAAATAAAATCTTTCATTTAGTTGCTCTTCCTCTAAATCAAGTTCATTCATTTGGTTTAAATGCTTTACTCTTATCCTTTAATGATAATGCTATTCCTGGAATAGTAACATTTTCTTCTTTTTGTTTTTCATTGTTATTTTTTTACTAGAGCATCAAGTTCATTCTGCTCTTTCTGATATGCTGCTTGTAATTTTTCAATCATCTTTCTATTTTTTTTTTATTCTTTAATACTGAAATTTGATAATATGATACCCTTCTGGTCTGATTAACACATTTTTTGAAAAATAATAGAACAAACTTAACTCTAAATTGATTTGTTTGCGTTCAACAGCAGCTCCTAATTTCTTATTATTATCAATGCAATTTTTTCATTATTAAGGCGCGTCCAGAAATTATAAAGCCAAACATATTACTCAGAAAAAACCAACGATACAATAAACACATGATATTGCGCAATTATTTAAATGAATAGTAATGTCTAATGATCAAGTAGACAAAAAACAAACAAAATCCGAACAACTGGTAAATAGTAAATAATGAAAAAACACGATCTGACCATTTCACATGTCCAATAAATATACAGCCACTATGTTTTTTGTGGTTTAATATCCAGTGGAGTTTCCATTTGTTTTTTTTTGTTATTTTGGATTACTTTAAAGATACGCTCTGGCAAAGTTGTAACGAGGCTTTGGAGGTAAGTCACAAAGTCCTTCCTATGCATCTACTATGGCAATCTTCAATTCCATTGGCATTACACAGAGCGTGATAATCATCCCCAAACATTCTCCATTGGGTTTAAATCTGGAAATAATGCAGGCCATTCAATGACAGGAACACCATTATTGAGGAACCACTCCCATGTGCTTTTAGTGTTATGTACGGGAGCATTGTCCTGCTGGAATAGCCAGTGGGGTCCTTCCATTTCTTCTGCAGAATCGAGCAAGTAATCTTCTAACAGATCTTGGTATGCACTAGCATTCATTCGTTCAATAATGAAGGCAATATTCGAGATATCACGCTATCCGAAAGCTCCCCACACCATAACACCTCCACCTCCACTTTGACGTTTTGAACAACACTAGACCTCTTATCTAAGGTCGTGCCAATAAAACTGCCATGCATCTGGACGGTCAAGATTGAATTTTTTTCGTCGCTCCAGATCACATTCTATAAATTTTCGTCCCATGATATCTTTTCTTTTATCCAAAGAAGCAGTTTTTCTTTATGGCAATTTTTTAGAACAGGCTGCGACTTTCTCCTCTGGTACTGGAGGATGTTACTCTTATGAATGACAGTTGCAATTGTCGATTTGCATACAGGAATGTCATCTCTTGATGCAAGAGTACGTAGAGACACTGAATTTGGCTCACTTCTCGAATTATTGCTCTTTTTTGGCAGATGGTTAGTTTTTCAGGTTGTTCAGTTGACTTCTTTTGGCCATAATTTTCTCTTAATCTTAAGTAGTTATCCACCACTGAGTATGAACATCACAATATTGATGCAATGGATCTTGCAGATTGTCCAGATTCATGCAGATCAATAATGCGCCCCCTTTTCCATGTCACTTAATCGGATTCCTCGCGCCATTCTTGACTTTCAATACAACAGCTCATCCTGAATAGTTGTAACTTGTTACCATTACTTTTTTCAGTTCGTATGCTTTATGGAAATGAATGCAAATGTGAAAGATTAAAATTAACAATTTAGGATGAGTCAATTAAAAGAAAAAGGTAAGTGGCTGTATATTTATTGGACATATGAAATGGTCTAATTTTGCTTCTTTATTGTTTACAATTTAGCAGTTGTTCGGATTTTGTTTATTTTTTGCCTGAATGATTATTAGACATTACTTACATTTAATTAAATGCGCAATATCATGTGTTTAGTGCATCGTTGGTTTTTATGAGTAATAATTTCTGGACGCACCTTATTCTGATATATACAGTTTTCTTGTTTCAAAGAGTTTATTATTAAGATCTATATTACCCTTTACCAAGTTTATGTGTAGTTTAAATGACATTATGAAGCGAGGTGTTAGTTCTGATA
>JAHWFO010043799.1:1732223-1752098 GCA_023313115.1 Rhysida immarginata
AATGGGGGGGGGGGGGTTCTAGAAATTTAGGCGTCGACTACTAAGGTCATTTTGCTCCTTTTACATAAGTTATATCTGTATGCAGCCCGGGACAAACACAAACATCCAATGTACCTCTATAAGATACGGAACTTACCCAATCTTTTAATTTCCACCCTCACCTTCAAAGTAGTCTCCTTAGGCATCTATACACCCCTTCCAGCGATGTTCCTATTTCTGGAAATACTTCTGGAAGTTCTCAGATTGGAGCATGTTGAACAGCTGATGCGATTCCGCTTGGATCATTTCAATGGAATCAAATAGCCGCCCTTTAACCGCAATTTCAATTTTCGGAAGCGGGTAGAAATCGCAGGGTGCCAGGGGACAGTGGTCATGTTTTGGTTGAGGAAGTCCCTCACAGAGAGCGATGTGTGCGCCGGAGCACTGCCGTGATGGAGGAGCCAATCTTTCTTCTTCCACGTCTCTGGCCTCTTGCGCCTCACGTTTTCCCTCAATCGTTTCAAAATGTCCCGTATGACAGTCCAAGGCGATCACAAGCATCGTGGACTGTCTGACTTCGGTCCTCTCAGATCACGTCACGCACTTTCTTGATCATTTCCGGAGTTTGCTTGTTGACAGTCGACCAGAATGCTTGTCATCTTACACAGAATCCCGACCATCTTTGCAACGCTTAAACCACTCAATTGATTGGCGTTTGGCCTTAAGCTTGTTCACCAAAAGCCTCCTTCAACAGTCTGTGGGTTTCAGCCGTAGGTTTCTTCAGCTTTAATATCAAGAATCGCAACATGATCAACACAAAGAGTGACAAAAACAGCTCCAACTCAAAACTACGTGGACTTACGATGATACCTCTTGGCACAATTAAAGCTGAGACATACCCCTAACTCCATCTATCGGCAAAACTTCGTACCTCTTACGGTTCGGCCAGAATAAAACAATTTCGGGAAATTTTGGGTAGCACCTCGAGGGCGCTATTTTGAAAGATGGTTAGCAAAAGAAAAAGGTTTTGAGTGCCCCTTGTATAATCAAAGGACAATATCGAATTATAGAAATCAGAATTGAATTATTGTATAGACTGGCTTCTAAATATCACAACTTTTTAAAGGTGCTTTTTACTTTTTGGAAATAACCACTGATCTCTGTGAATGTTTCTTTAAGAATTTTTATGATCCCATAAAATCAGACTATATAAAATTTACATTGAGGCTAATGCCATGCATAATTGCGCGGAAGTGAATAAAAAAGAATAAAAATCTTATAATATTCTCTGTAGGAAAGGATATTGCAGACAGGATTATTAATAATTCCTTGACACATTTCGTTACACTTGGCAAGTTGGTAACGAAATATTGGTTAGTGGCCTCCGAGATATCAAGTGAAAGCCATACTCACCAAAATATTTTTTTAATCAATTTCTAATGAAGTTAGAGTCTTAAAAATATTCTCATCAAATAAAGCCACCTAATCTTAAATTATGTGGGATTTTTTCAAAATTTTCGGATCTATGTACCATATAGAAAAAATTATTTTAAAATCCTTTTAAGAAGAGCTTTGCCTTAGCTGCCCCATAATGCTAATTTAGCGGTAAGTCGGTAACGCGACGCAGTGCATGACTGACAATTATGAAGGTTGGTAACTATTTTATATATATATATATATATATATATATAGGCAGCATGATAGCACGTTTTATTGCCATGTCATGAGTTTTTTCCTCAAGTGTATCCTTCCTTAACAATAATAGACTGATGTTGTTGAGATAAGGAACACTTGGTTACAACAATGTCAGTCTAATATTGCTAAGTTTGATTCCATTGAAAAGCTATTCGTGATATGGGCCTTATTGTCGTTTGTTACTAATATGAATTCCTAACAGTATGATGATATAATTCTTTATGAGCATACTGTATGAATAAGCCATTCTGTGTGTCTTTTTAATTTTGCTGAAATCTACAAATGATTAGGTTTCAAACCGAAATGAGAATTTAAGAAGTTATTTAATTTTATATAATTGATTAATGCGTTAATCCTGCGAAGTAAAACGTTACATTTGTCATTAGTATATGGTTTCTTACTGATACAGACGAAGTGAACGACAACAGAGAGGAAAAGTTCACAGGCTATTATTTAAAATCTGAATGCAAAATGGAACCAGCTTGTAAGTTATAAAATTGAACCTCTTTGTGCATTTTCTGCCCTTAACATTATTCTTAACGAGTTTTCTGTAAGCATGTACGTTTTATTTTCATCCAAAATGTTTTAGGGCAATTTTTATGCGGTTAAAAATGGTTACAATCAAATTTAAATTCTTTGTTAGATTAGGAAAAGATAATATTTACTATAGCTATTTATGCGTTTATTCCTGTAATTCTGTTTGTGTTTCGTTTAGTTCGTTGGATGCCACCGCCCAGGCCTCTTTCTTATATGCCCCAAGGACTAGAATACCTTAACGCTGTCGATCACGTTTTCGTTAAACAACAACTAGAACTTCTTGAACGTAATTTATATGAATACGTACTTCATATGACAAAACAGCGTAAATTTATTGATGCATCCTTTTTTTCTTTTACAGTGTTTACGGGTTTTGAAACTGCCAATAGATACAGAATAATGAACAATTTGGGAGAGACAATGTTTATGGCTGTTGAAGGTAAGAGTATTCCTTTGGATATAAGAAATCCTCTCTCGATAAACCATTTTCATTATTGAAAAAAGAATTTACACCCGTAAGAGCGTTATCTAAAGACTATAAAGACTATAAGCAAGCAGTTTTACATACCATTCAAAGTTAAAATCTGAAAAACTTACAAACACGAGAACGCCTTAATGTCAACACATGAGTATGTATCTAATGTATTTAATCTTAAAAGAAAGCAACAACAAGCTACTTCCAAATGAACGCGAGCGAGGTTCCAGCACTGGGACATTAGATCCGCATTGTATCCTATAAGGTTAAATGCTCTATTCACGTTGCATCCCGTAATGTTAGAACATCGATCCTATTTGTCGAAAAATGTTATAGGGCCACGCTGTTGTTGAACATCTCCAGTCTAAACCAAAATAGTAATTTTTCGAATCGCTTTGATCAGAGTTTGTATGTTTTGAAGTAGAAACCCACAAAAATTACTTTAAATCTTTTAACTATAGATCTCTCAACTTAGACCAACAATTTGGGTCGCAAGTCCAACCTAGCATATGACACACGATCATAGGAGCACAAATATACTCAATATAATATCTATACTATCTAATATACAAGGTGTGGCAATTAAATACCCGGACAGAGGTCGCTAGTAAAATGTAAACAAAAATTCAACATGTCAAGATTCAACACTGCATCTGCATAGATTTTTTTTTAGTAGCGAAAAGTATTCGTGTTCAGCCACGCATTATAACGACGCAACGTCGCGAAAAAAATATGGAACAACGAGCTTGCATTAAATTCTGTCTAAATTTGGGTAAATCTTTATGGAAACACACCAGGTTTTGAAAACTGCCTACGAGAACGATGCCCTATCCCGAACGAGTACATTCGAGTGATTTGGTCGCTTTCGTGATGGCCATGAAGACCTTTGAGATGACTTGCGCCCTGGAAGACCAGTTTTTAGAAAGTACCGAGAAAGTCAGGAAACTCGTTACTGCTCCACCAAATCGCAATTCGTATGCTTTCTTGAAACAAGAAGCTGGATTCTTCTTCACGATAATGCCCGACCGCATACCGCCATAAGTGTGAAGCGATTTCTGGCCAAACACAGTATCATAGAGCTCAACCGGATTTGACCCCTCTAGACTTTTTCCTGTTCCCAAAGATGAAAAATGCTGTGAAAGGTGTCTGGTTTTTAGACGTTTCCGACATTGAGGAAAAACTTGACGTCGGAAATCAAGAGGATTGTGTCCGAGGACTTTAAAAGCTGTTTTACAAATTTGCACAAACGCGCCTAAAAGTACATTGGTACTGGTGAAGATTATTTTGAATCATGTTAACAGAATTTTCATTTGGATTTCCCGTTTGTGAGTATTTGTACAGGTAGGACAGAAAAAATTCCCAGATTTCAAATGCAAATAACAAAGCAATGATAGAAGATATTCAAAATTTTATTTCACAGTTTGAAAGAACAATGTTCACAATTTATGTCATATACAATATCATTTACTTTTGAAAACAATTTCGTCCAAATTCTGACCTTCAGACGGTCTTCGTGTGAGAAACATAATTGGTTTATTTTACATCCAAGGAGAAAGCAAATCATTGAACTTATTAACAGCGAAGGAAAGGGTCACAGCAACACCAGATAAACTAAATTGTAGATACACTGTGTCAGAGTTCTAGAACTGACAACTTGTGGACCTAGAGTTTTTGGAATTCTGTAAAAATGAAGTAATGTAACTTTATTTTTGCTAGGGGTTACATCTCATGTAACCCAATTAAAGAACACAAGTCAAAAATCTATTGAGGCCAAGTCCGAGGACTTATGGGGCTAACCAACCTGTTCACATTGGCCAATCCAACGACTGGGAAATTGCAGGTCCCCGGAATAGAGCTCAATCGATTTTACCTCGGGGGGGGGGGGGGCCCGCACTTGAAGGCTGTGGTGTAGGGTTGGGCATTTTGCTATAACTGCGATCGATAAATACAATCGATTAACAAAAACAATCGATTAATCATCTGATCGATTAAATCGATTAAACGAACCACGTGATCTCATCTTTGTCAATACATGTATTAATTGATGTGTTTAAATCAGAGACGCTTACCGTATGTCTTGTAAGAGTCTCTGGTGTTTAAATTTATTAATCTAATCGAGTAATCACGATTACTCGATTAGCCCTATATTTAAAACAGCACTTATCGACATTGAACGATTTGCTTCCATTAATCGAGTTAATCGATTAATCACCCAACCCTACTCTGGTGTATACAGAGAAGACATTAAACATCTGAAACAGCGTATCAAATAGAGAGACGCCGTTTGGAAAGAAAATAATTAAATTACTAAAGGCGCAGTCGAGATAAAATAATCTATGACGTGTGCAATGAAAAAAATGATACGATTTGAAGCCACAAGTTTTTTGGCTGCACGTCCAAGAAGTGATCGGCCCTTACTATCCATTGCTGTCGCCCAGGAGATTTCTGCACACGGGGAATGCAGCACACGAGAAGTGTCCCGACGGATTGGCATTTCGTACAGCAGTATATGGCGATCACTGCGAATTATCCTTAAGCGATTTCCGTACAAGTTGCAACATAATCATGAATTGACACCTGACGACTTCATCACTCGCCAAGATTTCGCTACTACGACTGGCTTTTCACTGTGCTTTGGACTGATGAAGCGCATTTCACACTCTCTGGCAGTATTAACACACACAATTTCCGCGTGTGGAATACAGAAAACCCACATGAATTTGTTGAACAACCCCTACATCAGCCAAAAGTTAGTCTGATGTGGCTTCACCGCCGATTTCATAATCGGTCCATTTTTTAAAGAGGAAGTCGCAGGGACTGTTCTAGAAACAGTTACCGTCAATGGCGGGCGCTATGCAGCACTGTTACGGACCAGCATTATTCCAGATTTGCAAGCGCGACAAGCACTGCTTACAGCGAGCTTTATGGCAGATGGAGCACCACCGCATATTGCTGCGCCTGTCCATCGGCTGCTCCGCTCAACATTTCCGGAGAATCGTGTCCTCAATCGACACTTTCCGCATTCATGGCCACCCAGATCGCCCGAGACATTTGGGTAAAGGGATACCTGAAGTCAAAATTGTACCGCGACCAACCCAACCCACAACATTGGCAACATTGAAATATTCAAAATAGATAGTGCTCTCATTCTATGAATAATATTAAGTAGGAAATACAGTTAAGAAACATTGTGATATGATATCACTAATAGTAGGATGTTTATTTATTTAGTATAATAAATTTAATATTTTAGATTCGGAATTCTTTACGCGACAGTATTTTGGCTCGTTACGTTTGTTTGATATGAAAATTCTCGACCGCACAGGTACAGAAGTAATTCACGTCTTTAGGCCATTTAGATGCACATCCCGTTTTTTCCCTGGATTTTTACAGGTTAGATATGAAACTGTTTATGAATGTAACATTTAGCGTTATTATTATTATTATTATTATTATTATTATTATTATTATTATTACTTAAGGAATTATAATTTCCGTTTTCATCTTAATGACTTTCTACACTGAGCTGCCACTTTATTAGGCATTCCCTACTCCAAAAGCGTTTTCACTTAGTGAATGATGTTCGGCGTCCTTGTAATGTATTAAATCAGTGAAATTAATCAGTTCAGGCAAGAAGTCGAGTTTGAATCACGTCGGGCTCTTTATTTCTTGCCTGATCCGATTAATTTCACTGGTTTAATGTATTGCAAGAACGTCGAACATCGTTCACCTAAGTGAAAACGCTTTTGGAATAGGGTGTACACATGTCTAGTAGCGTGTTGAACCTCCATTAGCCCTCAAAACCGTCTGTATTAGTTTGCGCATGGATTCAACGAAAAGAATGTTGGCCCATGCAGACAAGAGAACTTCACACAATTCCCAGAGATTCGATGTAGGTGTAGGCAAGAAGCAAACTGTCCATTCCATCTCATCCCAAAGATGTTCAATATGTTAACTGAGCCGCCCACTGCGTCAAGAAGAACTCACTTGTCATCTTCCTGGAAACAATCCATAGTAACTCTGATTCGGTGTGCTGGTGCATTATCCTGCTGGAAGGAGCCATCTGCGTGGAGATAAACTGTGAACATGAAGGGGTGAACTTGATCTGTAACAATGTTTATGTACACTTTGGCGTTCAAACGATCGTCTACAGATATTAGAGGATCCAATTCATGCCAATAAAACATTCCCGCCTCCATCACCTTACAAAGTCCGCACCAGACATGAGGGGGTCCATGACTTCATGTTGTTTTCGCCATATTCTAAGCCTTCCATCAACATGATGCAGCAGGAAACTAAATTCGTCTGACTAGGTAATGTTTTTCCAATCCTCAATGGTCCAATCCTTGTGCTGCTGTGCCCACAGGAGGCGCGCTTTCTTGTTCTTCTCTGACAGCATTGAGATGGTCTTCGGCTTTGGTAACCCATTCGAGCCAAGGTGCGACTAGTTGTTCATTCTGAGTTGTTCATTGTTTTCTGGCTATCTGAGTTCTAATGAGGAGTAATTTGTGCGATTGTTGCCTTTCTGGTTTCGCGCACAAATCTTGACATTCTCCCCTGCCCTCTTTCATCAGCAAGGGTTTCCCGTCCACAGGAGTCACGATGGCTACATGTTTTTTAAGCCTTGACCCACTTCCGATAAACCCTTGAAACTGTGGAAAGGTGAAAATTTCAGGAGAGTCGTCGTTTCTGAAATGTTCATTCCAACTCGTCTTGCACCTACCACTATGCCACGCTGGAAGTCAGTCAGATCACTAGTTTTCCCCATTTTTGCTATGCTTTCACGTTTAACTAACAGTAGAAAAGGTGCTTCAGAATATTTATACCGTGACTTGTGATCATGTGACTTGCAAATCAGGCAGTCACTCGATTTGTATATTTTGTGAAGTGTACCTAATAAAGTAGCAGCTAAGTGTAGAGCTTTAAAGATAACAAAGAAAATGCTAAATCTTAGAAGATAATTAAAAGTAGAAAAGGTTTTATCATTTAATAATTCATTCTATCAAGTTTTCCCGAATTGAGAGCAAAAGTATTTATAATTCACAATTTCTTAATAAACTCCTTTTGAAACATTTCAATGTTATAAACAAAAGCAAATTGAGTTAAGGCCTTGTTTCTTTTTTTTTTCTCCTATAGAAAATGGAAGTGACAGCACCAGTTGGCACAGTCATTGGAACCCTGAACCAAGTGTGGCGTCTAGGCACCAAACTCTTTCATATTCGGAATTCCATTGGTGAAACTGTACTGATGATAAAAGCTCCTTTTTTCACTTCCACGTGTGGCATGGATATCATATTCCGAGTAATACAATGGGGTTTTCCGATTTAGCAAAACAGCTTATCTGAATTTGTCTAATTGCGATGTTTTTATAATACTAATGATCAAAGTAAAATAACGAATCTTTAATTCTTCTCGTTTTATTTTAATGATATTAGATTTTAGCGTAAGAACCGAGCAAAACACCGACCTCAACTGAGATTATTGAAGGCGGTGAGAATGAGATAGCCCAAACTTTTAACTAAAAATTACATTAGTGAACTAATTTATAACATTATGGAATATTTATACCACATACCCTCCTGAAAACTTTCTTGTTAGTGACTTTGGATTTTATTATTCTAACTTCTTCAAAATCCAATCAATGGATCGTTCAAAAATCTTATTGCAACCTTTGCAGTTGGGCATTTTGGTCTTCTACAGTTTGTAGCTTACAAACAGCCATGTGATAGAAATGAAGTCCTTCCAAACAGTTTGTATACAACAGTGATGTCCACCTGCACTATATCAACATTCTGCACGTAATTCACTGATGCCATTAAATCATCCACCTTGGGGGGGGGGGCCCCTGATGCGATTTTTTGGTGATCCGTTGATTGGATTTTGTTTTATTCGAAATTTGATGCTGAACTCTTATTGTAATTGGAAATTTTTAGCTATATCTTAAAGTTTAGAAGATACGATTTGCATTTGTCCTAATTTTCGCAGTTGAAACCAATTTAAAAAGGTCGCCCTCAACTTCTTATTCATTGCTTTTGCTGGAATTTACACTCACTCACCAAAAGTCATGGCACACCCCTGTAATCAGGTTCCCTGTCCGTAATGAGTCAGATCCTGCTGCTTCCATTCTCGGAATGCAGGTGCACAGGACTCCTTGATATCACACAATCATTGTAAGTAAAACTAGCTGCACAAATGGCAGCACGCTGAGAGCTATCCGCATTTGAACGGGGGATGATTGTTGGTGCCAGACGGATGGGTGCATCAATATCAGATGTAGCCAACACCCTGCAATTTTCCTGCACAACCGTTGCAAGGGTCTATCGAAAGTACACCCAAAGAGGGGTTACAACCCATGTCGGACAGCGGACGGGCTGCCCATGCCTCATTGATGCCAGAGGTGTTCGAGGGTCACCCGGCTTGCAACTGCTGACCGAAGGGCGACAGCGGGCCAAATCACCATGTGGTGCAACCAGGGACGTCGCACAACTGTATCTGTGACGACAATTCGGCGAACCTTGGCAGCTGCAGGCTTTGGGAGCAGGAGGCCACGACGAGTGCCATTTTTTGACAGCTGCACATCGTCGGCAACGCCTAGCCTGGACCAACCAACTTCGACATTGAACCGCTGAGGACTGGCGAAGGGTCACCTGGTCCGACTAGTCACGGTTTTAGCTGTATCGGGCCGATGGTCGTGTCCGTGTCTGACGCAGGCCACACGAAGCCCTAGACCTCGCTTGTCAGGTGGGGACCACTCAGGCAGATGGAGGCTCCATACTGATCTGAGGTGTTTTCTCGTGGCAGGCAATGGGTCTATTGGTGCATCTGACATCCACTCTGCATGCTACTTCCTATGTCGATCTGCTTGGAGACAATCTGCACCCCTTCATGAACTGTTTTTACCCCGTGGGCGACGGCATCTTCCAGCAACATAAAGCGCCTCCACACATAGCTCTTGTGACACGACAGAGGCTGGAGGAACATGCTGTGGGCTTCACGACAATGATTTGGCCTCCACGTTCCCCAGATTGCAATCCCATTAAACATTTGTGGGACGTCATCAAACAATCTGTCAGATCGTCACCAACGCAACAGGTAATGCAGCATCGTTATGGAGTGCAGTGGAGGAGGCATGGCTTGCAGTGCCTGTGGATGTGTTCTGGGAACTGGTAGATTCTCTTCCACGACGGGTCGTTGCCGTTATCCAGGCCAGAGGGGGGCCCAACACGTTATTAGGCAGGTGTGCTATGACTTTTGGTGAGTGTGTACATATCTATGTCTGTATCTAAGATAGGAAGGGGGTAACAGTTTTGACTCGCCCTGTTTAGGAGAAGACAGTCAAAATTAAGGACCATTCAATTTTGTTTTATTGTCTTTTTAATTGTTTATTAGCTCTGTTGATGGCCTAAGATCTAAACACATCAGCTATTAGGCTAAGTCTTATTTTGTGTTGTTTCATTATCGGACTTTATTTTGTTTCCCTGTCCACTTAGCAAAAGACTATGACATCTTTGACGTTAGAACTGTAGCATCTGATCATACATTCAGCATCACCTGAATTGTTCGTCTCAAAATTCTTCATTAAATATTCGACTGCTAACTCTTCACATCTTCTTTTGCCTATTCATCCTATACAAATCGTTTATTCCCGACAGTTTTTTCGAGTTGGATTGAGTCATAGCCTGCAAAAAAATAAGAAATTTCTGTCGGGCAGAATGAAGAGAGCAGGAAGTGATGTCAAAAATTTTTCTGCTTTGTGGTTTCTGCCGTTGTTTTACGCATGTGAGAACCACGCTTAAGCGACATTGAACAAGCGCTTTTAAGATCCCGCGCACGTTCCATTGAATTCATGTATGGAGAATAAAAGACTATATCCTCTACATCAAAGCTGTCGAACCTGTTCCACGGGTTCTGCCATGTGGTCTCAATAATATATAGATTTCAAAACATTGGGATTAGTGGCCATACGCGCTGCTCTGTGTGCCGTAGATGATGAACATGCTATGTAGATTTCTATACTCATCCCCAACGGGTGGTGTATTCGCAAAAACAAACAAAAAAAAAAAAACGACAACATGACATTCCTTCCACGCCCAGGTTTTATCGAGCGCAGTAGCGTCATTAGTGTTTTCAATTAACGTTTCTATTCATGCTGATGAAAGTTCTCTTGATTCAGAACAAATGTAAAAAGTGAATAAAAACTTATTATAGAATTAAGCTTTACAATGTAATTTGGAAATAACGGGAAATTATCCTGATTTCAGGTAGTGACACCAGATGGAAAAACTGAAATTGGCCAAATTCGCAGGAAATGGGCAGGTTATATGCGGGAAGTGCTATTTGATATCGATAACTTTGGCGTGACTTTCCCCAGAGATTTGGATGTCAACATAAAAGCCATTTTGGTCGGAGCCGTCTTTTTGATTGTAAGTTGCACGCAAACATTTTCGATGTATAGCGATAGTTTATATTTTTTTAATTCGTGTATTAATTTTTTAATTATTTCAATTTCTTGATTTTAAATTCTACACCATTTTCAATTTGCTTATCAAGTTTTAAAATTTTCTTATAACTTTTAGCATTATTTTGTGACGACACGTGAGTAATATTTTAATAGATATTTCACACGTCTCGTCACTACAAACATGCAAGCAGACGCTCACATGTTTGTGTTAGCTATAAACCAAATGATAATGAACGCAAAGCAATAATAAAAGAGGAATGAAATTATTACAGCTGGGTGTGAGAAATAAAAAGAATTATATTCTAGTGCTGGTTAAGAAAAAAAAAGGAAATATTGCTGGCTGAGTAAAAGAAAGACAATGAGTCATGGGAAATTAAAGTAATAATAATAATAGAGATTGGAAGTTGTATTTAATAATGAATTGAAAGGAAAGAAAACAAAATAGAAAAGGACACACTCAGAAAGAAGATGAAATATGTAATTGGCACAACGCAATAATATTAGTGTCATTGATAAGTTCAAAATAGTTTTCCTTTTTTATATTTGTGTAATATGTAAGTGAACTTAAAACTTTATTAAACAATAAAAGGGTATTTCATACATGGAGACAAAGGGTATATGAAAATCGAAGAAGGTACTAGAAGGTTAGGGTTAATGAAAGGGATTAGGGAGAGATTAAGCTGAAGCAAGTGGAAACAATACATGTACTTAAAAAGGTAGGTGAGAAGTTGCCAGGGCAACTGCTAACATCGAACTGAAATTTCAGGAAGTAAATGGGGCTAACAATAAAATCAAGGTCAAGGGATTAATCAGGAATTTTTTTGGGTAACTCCGTTCGGTCGACTCTCAATTAGTTGTCAATGGGCCGATAGGGTTGGTTTGTCAGCATTACTTCCCCCATTTCATGAATGACCTCACCCGAACCCACCTACCCTTTATGGTCTGAAAACGCTTCCGGGTTGGGAAAGAAACACCACCTTTCTTGGAAAACTTAGAACTAATAAAAAACTCTTTCACCACAACGATTATAGATTGAAAAAATACAACCTGATACTGGAAGTACTTTTCGGAAGCAATTGCTTCCATCATTCAGCAGCCCAGGAGCACCTCACGGAATCTGAGAGAACTGCCTGTGTCTTGAAACAGCTGAGTATATATAAGGAACAACGACCAATAAAAGAAAAACATAAAAATCATTTTCTCTGATTGGTTACTGTTAAAAAAAAACAACAGAAACATATCGTCGATTGCTCAGGATATTTCAAGATAAAGCAAACAATCTTGGTTTGAACTTTAATCCATCCAGTATTCAAATGGACTTCGAACAATCCATGATCACGGCAGTTAGGACCATCTTTCCCAACATTAACATTCACGGATGCTACTTTCATTATACTCAGTGCTTATGGCGGAAGCTGGACAATCTTGGTCTACGGGAAGAATACCACAATGAGAGTCAGGAACTGAAGAACACATTTAAGCGGATGTGCGCCTTGGCTCTAATGCCATTAGATAAAGTCGATGATTTATGGTGCTATATTCATGCTGAGGCTCCTAGCCCTGAAACAGTACCAAATATTGAATGACTTTTAGATTATTTCGTCGAAAATTGGATTGATGAAAATAGCCGTTTTCCACGAGAATTATGGAACCATTACAAAAATTTTGGTGCAAGAACTAATAATGGGCTTGAAGCTTTTCATCGCAGTTTGAAGACATCAATAAAAGAATTCCATCCTAATATTCATGCATTCATCGATGCAATTAAACAGAAGCAAATTGATTATGAGATGAAGCTAGCAAGCATTGCTGCCGCTCACAGACTATCAAAAGGTAATGCTAAATATGCCGAACTCAATCGGCGTTATCAATCTTATACTCGTATGTATGAACATTCGCCGCAAACAGTAGAGGATGCCATTGTTCTTTTAAATCGAGTTGCACATAATAATGTTCCTTCATTTTATTAAATATTGAATAAAACTGTTTTACATTGTTATCGGTCTATTATTTATGTGAGTTTATTTTTACATTTTATTTACTGTTTATTTACTCATCAAGCCAAGTAAGTTACTTACAAAAAATATTCGCCTTAATGAGAGGAGTCTCCACATGCCAAGTTTTTTCAGTTTGGTTCGCTTGTATGAACATTATAGTCATTTCATTTTTTCATGTTTAGAAAATTATCTCTAACTAGGCTTAACCATTTTCAAAATTTCTCATGGGCTTTCGATTCAGATAAGAAAGGTGGGTGTTGGGGGAGGTTATTCACGAAAGGGGGGAATTAATGCCGGCAAACTAACCCTATCGGCCCATTGAAAGTCGACCGATTGCGAGTCGACCGAATGGAGTATAACCAATTTTTTTTAGGAGACGTTAAAGAGAGATCGAATCATTAATGTTTTAATGCTAATCCTAATTGTTTATAAGCTTTCACAGCAATATTTTTTTAAGTAAACAAACTAGAAAGAGTTTCCAAATATTACTTTGTCATCTTAATTCATTTAACGCACTCCGTGTAAAGGTTTATTTATTAAAATGTGTATAGCTCTAAAGCGAGGTCACGAATGGATGATTTTTAAAAAAAAGAGACGTTAAATGAATGACATTGAATGAATTTATTAACTCTTTTTAGTTTGTTTAGTTAAAAAATCACGCTGTGGACGCTTACAAACAATTATTGATAATTATTTCTGTAATTCACTCTTTCGCACCTAAGAACCGAAAGGTGATAAAAGACGATACGAATTGCCTCCTTCTTCTTTCTTACTTGCCCTCTTTTTTTGTCAACTTCTCCCTCCCTTTGCTGATATGGTCTTTACCGCACTGAGATTCGATCTCTCTTTAACGTCTCCTAATTTTTTTATTATTAGAAAAGAGAATCATGAACAACTTCGTTGCGAGCGTACGCAAAGTTTGTGTCGCGAAAAAAATAAAATATGCTGAACACTATGCTGAACAAGATCGATGATGAATGGAAACCAGCCCAAAAGAAGCACGCGGACCCTAGGCTGTGATCGAGAGACGCCAAGACTAACTGACGACTCCAAAGGAACGACTGGCCGAGCCTGCGGCGAGAGCACGACGGCTCGAGAGGCAAGGAAAGTCGGCGATCTCAACGAACCTGAATCGATCAAGGCACGTAGCGGGCGCACGTGCGATCAACGGCATGTTCCCGAGAGCTACAGGCATCGACGCTGTGCAACGATAGTGTATTGTTGATCAACTATGTGCAGGATCAGATAAGTGAAATTTAACGTTAATTCTGGGCCCACGCGATGAACTATTCATGATAGTATCTTCTGTATGACTATATAATCGTTAAAACTGATGATAATCGATAGAGAGTGAAAAGTAAAGTGTAAAGAACGATTCCACTTGTAGAGCAAACGAAATCCTCCCTAAACGAATTAGTATTGAGTATTTACTAAATTACTGTAATGTAATGATTTAATTTAAATTGTTTGATTTTTACTTGATTAGATAAGAGCAATTAAGCTAGCATGATTTACAATGTAACGTTTATCTTGATATTTAAAAGAGGGGAAGATCAAGTCCTAGGCAACAGAAACTTACATAATTTATACCGAACTTAGATTTCAATATTACTTCTTTTTATTTTTTTGTTGTTGTTTTGTTATTTTAGAACTGCATTGAATGAATAAATATCCTAGTTTAAGTTTATTTAACTTGTTTTCTGAGAGTGTCATTCGTAGAATTAATTACAGTGGATAATGATTATGTTTAAGGATAGAAAGAGGGAAAATATAAGAGGGAGAATCTTTGTCTTTCTATACTGGCGATGCAAGATTGAATTTGGCGGGATACAAATCACGTTTCGTAACGTTAAATGTTAATTATAGCCGATTTCTTTGTTTTTGGTTAATGCTGAGCGTTCATGATATCTTTTTTTTTAAGTGTAAGAGAACCAATGGGTAATTTAAATCTAAAGCATGTGTAATGGTTGCTTTCGTTTCCTTTTTTTGTTTGCTTGAGTGTGTGCACCTCAGACTGTAGCTGTGGATATGCAAAGTATATTAAGAACATAAATATAATTTTGGGGCAGTATTAGCAATTCCTCTAGGGGAAAGGGATATATTTACTGTGATTGAATATAAGGGTCTGATTTATATTTTCTTCTGTTGATGACGGATCAACAAGTAGAATTGAGCTAACAGTCTGTGGTACAACGCTCAAGGTGGTAATCCTACAGGTGTATTACAGGTGAGTTTACGTAAGCATATAAATGTTAATATTGTTGTATTTATTGAACGTGGAGTAGAATATACGAGTGTTTATGTAATAGGAAACGATGATCTATTAGTGATAAGGGTGTTCATTAGGATGTACGATCAAAGTAAGTACGGCCACAGATATCGATTCACAAAGGGAATTAGCGAGCTCAGTCTTTAGATAGGAACACTTAAAGTGCGCAACCCGTGCAGGTCTTCGAAGTATTATTCTTTCTACTAGGACACAACGCAATACCCTGCACGCGGAGGCGTTACAATTTACTTACGTCCTACTAAGTTATTTAATATCGCTAGCAGCTCTATTCGTTCTTTGGCAGAGAAAGATTGCTTTCTATTAAGTAGCTTAGTAATCCCAAATGAAACCTGTTCCAGCAGGGTATTTCCAAACCTTAGCATGCTCCAGATCAAGAGAAAGAAATGTGGGCATGATTGGTTGGAAAGAATAAAGCAGCTTCAAGTGCAATTATCATTTGCTCGTTGCATTCACCGTTTTCTCCGTTTTGCGTTCACGCGGCTGTCAATATTTTGGCGATGTTATGAGCTCCCTTCATAATGTTTTGGTACAAATAGGATTACGATGGTGTAGATTTAGCTCTGCAGCCACTGAGGATTGTGTTATCTGTCGTCTCTTGTTATTAGCTTTATACTTCCGTCCACTGGAAGATGCTTTACCTTTAACAATGTATGTATGCTCTCATGACAGCGTGTGTTATTTGGACTTTTGAAACCGTAGGTCTCGATAAACTGAATAAATTGGTTAAAAAGGCACCGCAATTTGCCCCCTTTGGAAATCGGTAAGGTCGGACACTGTGTGCATTCATCAACACAGCACGACATAAGTAAATGTACTGATGATGCCTGAACAGATCAAGAGAGTTCACGTTACAGAGCAAAAAGATGAGTAATTAGTGGTACGTAAATTTCGGGAGGACGTCATCATGAAGATATGATTAACAAGAAGGTTTCCATTTATTTTGTCCAGACCCTGTAAATTTCTTGATAGAGTTTACGATGGGTGAATGTGACCAACTGATTTGACTTACGAGAAGATATCAGAAAGTAACGCCATTTATTTTTTTCAACGAAAATTACAAAACATACAGGTAAACAACTAAGTGCAGCTGAAACTACACGTCTTTATCTACTTTTCCACATAAGCACCTTGACGATTTAGGCATTTATTCCAACGCTGCACCAGTTTCAGAATACCCCGCTCATAGATCTCCGTCGGCTGTGAATACAGCCATTGGCACACGGCGGATTTGAGGTCCTCGTCAGTCTCAAATCTCTTCATGGGCGTTACGTCTGGACTGTAGGCTGCTGGGTAGTCCAGAACCTCCCAACCGAAACGGACCAGGTTTGCTTTGACGATGTTGGCCATATGCGGGCGGGCGTTATCATTAAAAAGTCGAGCGTCGTTCCCTCTTTCTGGTGGCTTATCCCGAATATCACGCCGCAGTTTAGTCAACGTTTCACAATAGATAGCGGCGTTGACGATTGACCCATGAGGCAGAAACTCTGCGAGTAGGATACCTTGCATATCCCAAAAACTGTAAGCATAATCTTCCGAGCTGAAGGAGAAACTTTGAATTTTTATGTTCAGGTGTGAAGTGCAAGACCCAGACTCGTCTCCTGTGACAATGCCATTCAGAAACGCATTTTCCTCCTGGTGTACTTCTGCAGATGTTGCAAACTGCACGCCATTCTGTTGCCGGTCTGTTCTGGTGTCGGACGTTTTGGAATCCAACGCGAACTGACTACGGAATCCAAAGTTCTCATATCCCATGTAGATCCATAGGAAATGTGAAACGTTTCACTCACTCACTTCAAGGAAATGCGACGGTTTTTTCTGATTGTATTGTTAATGTCCTCTTCAATGGCTGGTTTTGCCGTTGACACAAGCCGCCCAGAACGCTGTTTATCAGCAAGGCTAACTCTTCCTTCCGGAAACATTTTACACCATTTGCACACATTGGAATAGTCCAGACAGTGGGCACCGTAAACTTATACCATTTCCCCATGAATTTCCGTGGGTATCTTATTTATGCGAAAAGAAACCTTATAATAGCTCTGTAGACGATATGATAGCGGTGGCCATTTGTAAAGCGACTGGTAGCACGTAGTGCGCGTGCGCAGGAATAATTCTTGTTATGCAATTTCTGTACATGCACTTAGCCTTCTTTCTAGTCTATGTTAACTTTTACACAGCGACTATATCTCGTCTGTTAAAAAATAAATGGCGTTACTTTCTGATATACCCTCGTAAATGCTAGAGCACCGTCTTTCCTATTGGTGAGTAATAAATAAAGATGAAATTTTTTGGTAGATAATTTTTAACCTCATAATACTGTCTAACTGATTAAAATTAAATAGTAAAAAAACTAAATAATAAAAAAGCAACGTCGCTATTATTGTTGATTTTTTATTGCTGGAACAATAACCATTTTCTTGTTGTAAAGAAGATAAAGTTGATCAGTTCCAGATAATTCACAGATGTTCATAATTCAGGTAAAACGAAGGGTAAAGTAAACCTGGAGGAGTTCTTGATAGAATTATTTCAATTTGAGTAATTAAATGTTACGTTTAAGTTAAGGATATCGAATAATCTATATATCGTTTATAAATTTTGACTGAAATTGTGTACGTACCTGGTGAATAAAATTGTTTTTTCTTTTGCTTCTAATAACTGATGAATAATTACTTTGCAGTATTAGAAACAAAGGCAAATGAATATACTTTGAATTCATTGCGTCATGCGGATTTATTTCTCATTTCATGTAATTCTCCTTTTTTCAGGATTTTGTCTTTTATGAAACTAGATCTGACAGGCGTCGCCATGACCGTGGTTTTTATTTCAGTAGAGGCAGATAGGTCCACCTCCTCTGCATAATGATTAATGAAAAAAGAAAAATAATTAAGTATATTTTCTAATATTAAGACTCAGGGACAATAATAAAGATTTACTATAAATATCATTTTAAAGTTTGTCATTTTTAATACAGATGTACTTCCTCCCTGATTTAGATTAAAAAAAAAAAACAAAAAAAAAAACAAAAAACAGTCGCGCCTTCTTTTGACTTAAATTTTCCAAATTTGTAGGGCGTCTTTTAACCAATTCTGTGATATGTCGGATAATCCTGTCTTTCTTTATAATCAGGAGGAATGAATCGCCCGTCTCATTTCATCATGCATACAGGTACAAAAAAAACAGGTACAGATACAGGTACTCAGGTTCTTCGTCAGGTACAGAGAGTTAATGACCTTGTTTTGAAGAGCTTGATATCAAAGTTAGACTATTCCACTTACAGGGGTGTGAAAAAAAACTAGATCTCAGTTCTGCGGCCACCATAATGCTAAACAAAATTTCTTAACATTTTTACAAGTCTTTTAATAATAAAATAAAAATGTTTCATGAAGAAATTGACATTTGAAAAATAGAGTGATCCTTTGAAACTAAATATAATTGTAGTAAACATCTTTGACATTGAATTAATATTAATGACAGTAAAATAACAATGTCCTAATAAATTTTCAAAACAAATGAATGCAGTCAGTATCTGTATTGAAGGTGAAAGGGTAGTGTTCTTATAAATATATGTATGGAGCATAATTTAAAATTGTTAAACTAAACAAACCCAAAAAGTGCATTAAGCATTACAACATAATGATTTTTCGATTGAAAAATGGAAGGAAAAATTCTCTGATCTGGATTCGAACCAGGAACCTCGACTATCATGGCCGACGCCTCTACCATTTTTCACTGAGCCATGATAGTCGAGGTTCCTGGTTCGAATCCAGGTTGCAGAATTTTTCCTTTCATTTTTCAATCTAAAAATAATTACCTCTGCTTGGATAGCATCTGCAGTTAATAATTATTTACATTACAACATATTAAATACAACCTCATGACAAAAATCCTGCAACATTCGATTTTGAGTGCGCGCTTCTACAGGGTGGTCCATAAGTCTGTCCCCCCCTTTTATTTCTTGAACCGAAGCAGATATGTCAATTTTGATGAATCCAATGAATAGGAAGTTGTGGGTGGCCTATCCCATGGTGCACTTTTCATCATCCCAAATATGCAAATTAGGACACATTCAAAATTTATCTCAAAAACTGTAAGGGCTAGAGAAAAAACCCCAATTGCAAACTTGTTCAGCATAAAAAAACAAACAAAACAAAAAAAACATCATCCAAATCGGACCAACCAATCACCCACAATCACGTGTAGCTTTTGACCATTTCCGGAACAGTGTAGCTTGCCATCCTGGAATTGTTCTGTCTTCTGTGTGCTGAAGCATGCCTTTTATTTGCTTTTCCGCTTGAAAGTAAATGTGGGTATGGTAATTTGTTATTTTTTTGATTTGCATGCTTTACATGGTGGAAATATCAACATTCAGTTTTCCTTGTGCAGTGTGACTGTTGTAAGCTACAAACAGTTCACCACGTGATTGTGGGTGATTGGTTGGTCCGAT